>NJDD01002254.1:34247-69865 GCA_002245505.1 Calephelis nemesis | reverse complement strand
CCGGTTGGCTGATCAGTAGACTGCTGACGGCTTCCAATGCTGCACCCTTGAGACTCCTCCTTATTCTTGAGACATTTTCACATTTGGTGAACATACTTTCTGTTTCCGTATATACAGCGCGGAACGTGAGCCAGCCGTTGCAGTGTCCATTAAAAATCGGTAATTCTTGCAGGTATTTCGGGGCGTCTCTCGTCATTCTTACAGCTTGGGTGAGAGCCGCGGCCAGGGAAGAAACGTCCACGTTCGGTGGCTGACACGCAGGCCGGGGGGGTACTTCCTCTTCCCGGTGCTCGCATTCCTTGTTTTCCTTGCGAGCTCCCTGTCCTTGTCCTTCCAATTTCTTCTCTGGTTCTGGTTCTTCTACAGGTGCCGAGTTCTCTAACCATTCTTCTACTCGGCTTGTTTGCTCCTCTTCTTCGTCGGAGCACTCGGGTAAGTCGTCGTCACTGCCGGCGGCGCGTGCCTTGTCCAACTTTATTTGAGCGAGCGCGAGCGACGCACGTATTTCCTCCAGCTTGAGGGCAGCGATCTTCTCCTGGGCCTCTAGTTCTGCAAGCTTCCTCTTGCTGGCCCCGGATCGGCGAGAAGATGCCCGCTTCTTCGTCTTTACAGTGTCGCTCGTAGTGGTAGCGGTTACTTCAGTGCTCGTTGTTGTCTGTGATTGTTCCGTTGTAGACTCGGACACGTCGACGGAGGCAGGTTTGACTAGACTCGGCGCATTCGTACTAGTGCGTTCGGCTCTGACCTCCGGATTCGCGGTCGGTCGGCGTTCGGTCGGATCCACGGTGCTCCCGTGTTGCGAACGTGTAACGGGCATTTTTCCCGTGAAAATCTCTCCCTAAGATTCGTCAACCCGCACCAATTCTTCTTAATATCCGGCGAGCGAAGGACCAGGCGATGAGGCCGATAGATTACCAAGGGCCGACGAATTTGATGGCCAACCGTCTGGAGAGATTTTTGGGGAAATAAATAAAACACACTGTTACACGTTCACAAGGGCGAGAGTGAGGCGCAGAATGTTCTTCTTCTTCTTGTGCTGGGAGTTTCTTCCTATTCTTCAGAGTCCCAGTGTTTTTTCTGGAGGTCCGACCGCGAATACTGACCCTGTTCTCGGCACCCGTATTTATATAAATTCGGGAACGGGATTCCAGAATATTCTTTGCCTCACCCCCGGTACCATACTTTATTCAATATCGTTATTAAAACATACGTTTATCAAATTGTATTATTATACAAACCTTATTTCTTATCTAGACCTATTCATACATACATGGCTGTGCACGCGGCGGCGCTCGGTTTTCGTGTGGCGGCGAAATTCCGCGATTTCCGTATTTTATACTACCCTGCCCCCCGCCGTCTTAGTATAAAACGTGCGGGCGCGGCGCTCTCGAATTTATTAACTTTACGGGCGCGGTCGCATGCACATTACATCTGTTTATTCACCCATAACAACATATTATAATCTTATTTAGATTGGTTAAGTAAAACGCAAGAAATTTAACATTTTATTATCACACCTAAACTTGGCCGATTTTTCGGCTATTTACCACATTTATATGCTTTAAATTACGTTAATACAGTAAAATTTAACATATTCTATCACTTGATACACAAATCTAGATAATAGCACCTATTTTAGACACAAATTTTACATAAATCATCCTTGTAAATTTACATGCATAAAAACATCATAAATCAATACAAATCCTAGTTTAAAACATCATATTCCAAGTTAAATTAACTATATAAACTATCAGAAAGTATATAAAACCATAATCATGTACAAAATAAACGTTATATACTTAAATCAAATCCTTAAAACATTAACATTTTACCTAGATTATATTATCCTTTAAGTATCAACGCGTGCCATCCTACGGATTGGGTCACTCTCGCCGATGTGTCTATGGTCGTCGTGCACACGAATCTAACCCCAAAGTAATTAAAATTATTTGTAATACATAGGTGTCAAACAACGATATTAATTCATGCTAGTGTAAATAAACAAATAGACACCAGAATAAATTTATTGCACACACTGTTACTCAGAAATCTAAACATGTGCAACACACAAATGGATGCCGCAGTCGGCGTTGAAACCCGAACCTCGCAGTTAGTCGGTTGCGTACCTACTCCAGTCAATTAAAGTTTTAAAGTAAGTATGCGCGCGAGCATCGATAAGTTTCAAAGTTTGGCGGGCTGAACACGGCGTGCGGGGCGAGGGACGCCGATTCCGCGCTCCGCCCACTCACGAGGGGAAAGTACATCGAAACGTAAATATTTGCTGAGTAAGTATAAGGCCTTAATTTCGCTTAAGCCTGCCCCCGTTCGGGAATCGAACCTAGAGTCTCGCGATTTTTAGGCGTGTACGCTAGCCCCTAGAGTAACGAAGTGGTCAAATTATTCAGTAAGTAGCTGCCCGCCCTCGCTTCGCTTCGATTATTAATGCAGTAAGCGCGCATGTCTTTGCTACGGTACAACGATATTTAATTTTGCGCCCGGAAATTTAAACTTTTTGATAACTCATTAGTTTTTTTTTTTCTGATAATGTAAAAGGAAATTTTGATCTAAATTACACGCATAACGTATTTAACAGATTTATTTGATTAAGGGTTAATACTGTATTGTTAAAAATATGTTCAAAAGTAACCCTTTATTTTACTGTTTTAAGTAAACGCAAAAAACGGTTACTGTGGGCTTTTCTTTAAAGATTTTGAGATCTATCGAAGAGGAAAAATCCCACCATATATTGTTTTTTTTTAAAACTCAAAAGGTTTTGGCAGATCGGCTTATTTTTTTGCCAACCTATTGAACTAATATCGTTGTGATATCGTGGTTTGTACAAAACATAAACTTACTATACATTAAAACCTTCCTCAAGAATTGGTCCATCTATTGTTGAAAACCGAATAAAAATACGTTCAGTACTTTTCGAGTAAATCGCGAACAGGCAAAGAGACGCGGTGGGGGACTTGGTTTTATAATATGTTTTGATAAGAGAATAAATTAAAAACAAACAAAGATCTATATATTAAACCAAATTACCTAATGCTATAAAAGCGATACTAATACACATCGTCACGTCGAATAAATAGACACAATAAAAAATATTTTAGACGGACAATATACAATAGCCAGACAGAGATTTTCTAACTTGTGTATCTTAGCCCTGCTAAACTTGTTTCACCACAAACATTATTTGTTCGTGTTTGTGACTAGTCATAATATTATACTAGGACCGATACTGCGACGCAAGCCAGATTGTGTGTCAAGTCCCGACAACGTGACTTATAGTATGTTGGACAACATGTCATTACCACAGGGCACCTGTTTGTAGACTTGTTACGCCTAAACCAGTCGTGAGAACTTAACTCATTCAAATCTTTGTCCTACTCCATGTGTGCAAGTCATCAGTCACATTAGAGTTACCCACAGCGGTTGAGTAATCTCTGCTTGTGGCCCGTGGCTTCTTTTTTAACATTAAATCTTGACGTCTGAATAAATGTATTGAATAAAGATTAAGAGCGTCAATAGAACACGCTATCGGTGAAACGCAACTATTTTCTATGATCATGTTTCTACCGACAACGCATAAATATACACAACTTACTATTACACTTTTTACTACATCTGTGCATTATTTCTAAGTTAATCTGTAAATTACATATATCAGTCGGTACAAAGATTTCGATATTCTCAAACATCCTTAATCTTGTATGCGTTGGACTTAAAGCTTTGATTTTATACATGCGATTAATCTTTACGTAATTGCTCACTTTTCTTACAAGTCTGCCAACCACTACGTTAGATGTATCCATTGCTTCTGGCCAATCAGTGACTACCCACCCTGTGCGTGTTCGATCCATTTGTGTTTGACACAACACGCCCTGTTGCGTCAGTGATTAGACGTACTTGAGCCGTAACCATTCACGTTCGATTGACCCGCCGCGTTTGCGTGACCCGTTATATTAAATTCGCTTCTAGGCGACTAAAGCCCTCGCGTCTGTGCGACCCCTCAACTTGACGTGACCGCTAAGTGCCTTGCCGCGACTGCGCGACCCGTTATGTCAAATGTATTTGTTGCTTGCAGATGAATAAACCCCTCGCGTCTTAGCGACCCCTCACTTGAGCAAGATGCATGTCGTGTATTGGCTTACCTTCAATTTAGAGTGTTCGTTATATCCAAAAGATACTGTTGTCTAAGAAAACTGTACGATTCCGTTACCCTCTATGTCGAGCACTGCTAACGCACAACCGTCGAATATTTGAATCCTCTGGCATCGCTGTTACTGCACCGTCTAAGATAGATTCGTTTTCCGAGCCATCTATAAGCATCATATATTTAGACTGGATCCATTCCCCTGAAACTGAAAAATAATCACAAAAGCATGTGTCCACAAGAACTTCTCTTGTTAGGCGTTTAGTGAAAGTATATACATCGTACGCTGCATTTGTGCCTCACAGGGAAAACGTTGATTTTTTTTTTTAATGTACGTCATTATCATATTTTATTGTGTCTATATCTTCTTATATATGAAATTCTCGTGTCAATGTTCGTTCCCGTACTGCTCCGAAACGACTTGACTGATTATCATGAAATTGCGTGAGCATATTGAGTAGGTCTGAAAATCGGCCAACATCTATTTTTCATAGTATCCTTAAGTGACAAGGATGACTCACCCCAATTTTTTTTACTAAAATCACATTTAAAAAAAGTAGCAGAACAACGTCTGCCGGGTCAGCTAGTTGTGATATATAAAGAGGTTCGATGGTCAAGCACGAACTATCAATTGCAGACTTTGCCTCAGCCTCGTCTATTGCAATGGGAATATAGTTTAAAGTAAAAAACGTTTACATTAGCCAAAAAAACAATATCTGAATCGGTGGAGGCGAGCTATATTTATGCAGCAAGATTGTTTTTATTCCTTATACTAGCAGAGTATACATCCCTTTTTTTGTTCTTGTCGTGCTTGCTTGCATGATATTAAAAAATTCTGAACAGGGTAATATGCAATTGATGTTTACAAATCTCATTTGCTAGAACTTTGAAATCGATAAAAAAAAAACTACCATAATCAGTCGATGAAAATTGCTGCTTAATATCTGAGCAGAGTTTCAACATTTTTGTATTTACCTTAGTAGATTCATACTTTTAAATTCTCTTTTTTTTGCTAAAAATATATCTTTCTATTAAAAACACAGTTTAAATTATTCCTGCCGTTCATATTTATCCGTTTTTAATTATTATTTTCGAAGTACCTACACGATTGCATTTTAACACTTTAAAATTCGAGGTACATGAAAATTTGTTTCAATCGTTTTTGAAAAACAAAAATTGGAACTCCTCTGTGATTTTGTATGTTTTACTTTCTTTAGTTAGGCTAAAAGTTACACTTTCATATCGAAAACATAGTAAAATTAACCTAGTTATTCATTTTTATCCGTTTTTAACATTTTTCAAAAGTACCTACATGATTTCATATTTTTGTATATTTTTTTGCAATTTCGCGTATGCTGTTCTAATGCCAGTAGTCAAAGTGATTATGTAACGGACAACCATGATTCTCTAACGAACTGTTATACTATTCAGTACTCTGTACTGAGTATGTAAATTAAACTTATAATATACTCTCAGTATTCATTACAATGAAAAACGAAAATACATTTATTAACGTCACATGTTAATGGAGCATGCAAACCACGTAATTGAGTATTAACATTATCAGCTATAACTGATCCCGATATGCGACTTATAATTGTTGTTGCTTACAACTTTCTATTTAGAAAAACGATTGAGTTGAAAACGAAATAAAAAACAAATGATTTTGCACACAATCGCAACATCGCTAATCGCCGTTAACTTTCAACTAAATCGTTAGCAAATGTATAAATTTATAATGCGTTAATTGTTCAAATTATTGTAACTTTTACTTGTCTAGTTTTTTGAAATTATTATTTCAATGAAAAAATAATGTACCTACTAGACTAATAAATGTAATACATTTTAAATAAAACTTAGTCTTTTATATTTGAAATAACGTACCATGATTACCTACAATTTCTTTAAAAACGAAAAATAACCTTTACGTGGACGTAAGATCTTTAAACCAAGGTAGATTTTAGCCCGGCTATGTCCCACTTTCTGAACTGTTAAAGACTCAGAAAATGAAACATACCTATTTATGATCTAAAACATATATTCAACTCACATTATCACAACTGAACATTTTAGGCTTACCTTAGCACACTTAATTAGACACTGTCTTACACATTACACAAATGTTAGGCCCTTAGTCCTAAGGCCCCAATCTGTAAGACACTTCTTGCTTTAAGATCCAACACGTAATCAAAGAGTATATAAATACTTCGTAATAAGAGGCAGGACTTCCATAGATACATAGCAAACCCAAATTTGTATAAAGTTTACTTGAAAAATTATAACCCGTACAACTTGAAAGTAAGTCTAAAGGCATTCAGATTCTATGGCAACTAGTGTCATATGATTTGGGCGAATAAAAAACATAGCAAACTTATTTTTCTTATTTTTTTATATGAAAGTTGCGCTAAATTGCACGTAATGGCCGCCTCCGATATAGATCACTTATATTTATAGGTATCAACTCGTTCTGACAGCGGTGTTGCCATTATGACATTTCATGTTTCTAACATTATAGTTTATGTGTAGTAGAAGTTCAGGGGGGTTAGCATAAGCTCTTAAAACAGTGTTATTTCAATAATAATAAATGTCATCGGAGAAAGACAACCTTATGACGTATGCCATAAAGTTGCTTATAAAACCGAACATTTATCAAGATGGAAATAATACTGCTATAAGCGTTCATGGTAGGGCCCCTGAACACTAATATTTTTCAATAATAATGCTTATGAAGTACCTACATTAAATCAATAAATAAATCATTACCCACATCACCATCTTGAGAAATGAAGGTGGCGGTCTTATCAACAAGATATTAAAATTTATTATGGTCTAGTTCTAGTATGAATGATAACTACCACTACCACTAGTATGAATAACATCACAAAATTGAAATACGTATACACATGTACTGTCGCAAAAAAAAAAAAAACAAGCGAGACACGTAACAGATATTATGGTATTTACTAAAAGCAATTCGACGAAATTTGCCAAAATTTATCATGCAATTGTAATATTGAATTTTATATTCGGTCTTAGGAAGCACTAGTAGCAAATTATTTTTTCTACATCTTCGAATGTGACTAACTTTGAAAAAAAAAAGTTTATGATGACACATTACGTATTTATTTCAGAATGTAGAATATATTATATATTTGAAAATTCAACGAAATCGGTCACCCAATTTAATATTCGGTCAATTCCAAAGAAATCTGGAAATTTTTGATCACCGCTTGTAGAATAAGAAATCGGCGAAATCAATCAATCAATTAAGATAACGATCGAGGCACAGACAAAATCCACCATATTATTTTTAAATTATCAGGACAAGAAAAGTACAGAAAGCTTGCTAATTTGTGATATTACGGTTCCAGAAAGCTCATTACACTGTGTCAAGTACTATAATATTGATTAATTGGTATCCATAATATTGATGTGGAAAAAGAAAACGAGCAACGACCTTTGGTAACGAGGAACCGTCACTCAGCTCGCAGACTCTGACAGCTTCAATTTATATGCAACTCGATGGGCACACGCATTCGCAGATTGAACGATCGGTAATAAAGACATGAATCGATTTTGAAAAAAATCACAACGCAAAAAGTTGCTTCGAAGTTAGTTTTATTTCTCAATCGAATTTCAGATCAATTAGAGCAAATTATATGTTATTAAAGCAAATGCCTGCATTTAATCGTCGGTTAAAAATATATCCTTCGTTCGCGACAACCGTAGGGTTATCATACCTCAATTTTTTTTGAATTTGTGGTTGTCTTAAATAGGTTTTTTAATTTTCAACTATTTTCTTATTAATGAATATAGACTATATTATAATCTTTATAACACTGTGATACAGACTATAGTATAAACTTGACTTTATTCTTAGATACTTTAAGTCAGACTACAGTGGAAGTTAAAAAATCTACTTTTTTATTTGGTATTTAGACAAAAGAAAAAATGAAATGGTATTTTAATGCTAATGAAAAATTCAGGACGTATACATTTTACGCTATTCGACTTATATCTGAAAATGAGGGACTGATTTTAAGACACTTAATACTAAGTGTCGTACAAAAAAAGGATAGACAGTGCGTTACCAGAATCCGACGACTCTAAATATGTCCACCTTCACACAACACCCACACTACTCAACCTTTTTATTAGTACTAAAAATACGTACAACTAAAAACTAAACATTCATCTCGCTTTGCAACCAAAGCATCATCAGGAGAATTATATTGCACTTTACGAAGGTCGAATACCAACTACCCATTTTTCCGACGGGTGCTAAAAATAGTAGTCCAAATTTTTTTATTATTCTATCTGGTAACCCTAACCGTAGCCGCTACTTGGGTGGTTGGACAGATGTGGATAAAAATCATAAAGGCAACATTTCAATTTCGTTCTCGGCCATTAGAGATTGATTGTTTATTCATTAGTCGTCGCTTGAATTTTTATCAACATAATGAGTGAATAAATAAGTAATGATTGGTCACTATCAAAGCTTCAAAACCACTTGTCAATATAATTATGAATTGTTAGATAATGTTTTTTGTCTATACGATTATTAAATATTTGAATTAGTGTAATAATATTATGATATTTTAAGCAATGACAGTTAATTTGCATATTATTAAAACGTTTTTTATGTTTCTAGCAAAGAAGCCGATGTGTTGATACATACACATACATATCTTCACGCCCAGTCCTTTACAGGATATGCAGATAGTGTCAAGTGTGTCAAATCTCACGATCCTCGTAGACCTGCCTGGTTTCTTTCACATTCATCACCCATTTTATACAAACACGCCGGTTTTGAAGACTCTTAAAATCACCTTGATTAAACCACAGCGATTTGGTCGTGGAATATCAATCTATGTCTCTTCTGGTACCTACATCCATCCACATTCGCACCTTCGCACATTTTTTTTATTTCATTCGTCATCCTTTCCAAGTGACCGAACTAGTGGAGCATACGCTTTCTCATTTTTAGGTTCTGTACTGATGGTAGAAAATAACTAGCTCCTTTGTAGAATAGACCATCTGCCTTGCTGTGTCAGGCAGCTCGTAAAAGGCGAGCATAGGCTTGCCGTCACTAACACCGTGATATCTGTCTAGGTGGTAGGGTTTCGCAGCAACTCACCCGGATTGGTACCACCGCCTTACCTATTCCTGCCGCAATAACGACATGACGTGTTCCGGTTCGGAGGGTAAGGTAGCCAGTAAACTTACTAGCTTAAACTTACGGTAAACTAAAGCTCGAGGCCTAACATCCCGGCCTCTGGTTGGCAACGCACCATTACCACCTTTGGTGTCTCTAGGCGGCGGGAATTTCTTACCATCAGGAAATCCGTCTGCTTGTTTGCCTTCCAATGTCATAAAAAAAATAACATATATTTTGTTCCTGGTACACCACTATTTTATTAACCGAGTTCAAAGAAACGAGGGGGTTCTCAATTCAGCCGGGATATTTTTTATATATTATGTATACCAATTTCCCGAGGTTTCTGAACCGATTTACGTAATTCTATTTTTGTTTGATGCTAAGTAGCTTCGAATTAAGCCCATAACAATTTGATTCAAATAGGTCCCTTATTTTTTATTTTATGAGCATTTTGAGATAAAAAAAGAAAGAAATAAGATTCTTTTACTTATCCCTGTGTTTATTTTTATTAAATCAAATAATATCAGCAATAAACTAAAAAGTATGAAATAAAAAACTACTTTAAAAAAACCGATTTCAAAACTAAAAAGTAAAAGTTAGTTTAAAAGTCGGTTTTCTAACGTAGTTTTTGTTATGATCTTAAGGGATCTTCGGCAGCGTATGCAAAGTTATCCTACCCTACATCGCGGAATACGACATTGCTTAAAAAAACAATAAAACATAGTCAAACTAGATTTTATTATCCTACAGCTTTAATTACTTACCCCGAGTTACACAGATGGCACCGAGTATCTGTGTGTGCCGTGTGGGCATAGGTTATTCAAATTGTGACACGTGTTGTTCGGTGTTGGTCCGGGCTCCTTTGCAGAATAGACCATCTGCCTTTCTTGTCAGGCAGCTCGTAAAAGGCGAGCATAGGCTTATCATCACTAACTCCGTGACATCTGACTAGGTGGTCGAGTTTCGCAGCGACTCGCCCGGATTGGTACCACCGCCTTACCTATTCCTCCTGCCATAGCGTCATGACGTGTTCCGGTTCGGAGGGTAAGGTAGCCAGTAAACTTACTTTTGCTCGAGGCCTAACATCCTGACCTTAGGTTGGCAACGCACCATTACCATTTTTGGTGTCTCTAGGCAGCGTGAATTTCTTACCATCAGGAAATCTATCTGCTTGTTTGCCTTCCTATGAGATAAAAAAAAAGTCTGTGATAATGTAGTTGTGTCGATTCCTAGCATTAATAAATATTGAACTTCTCTGGACGAATTACAAAAATCAAACCCCAAAGATGCTTGTTTTATGGATGTCAGTCAACGATTCTAATATTTAAGAACAACTTAAACAAATACCAGTTTAATTTTAATGAACACTCCGATCTGTGCTCTATGCTCATCACACAAATGCTTACACCCGGGGATCGGTGTAGTTAGGCGTAGGCCTATTTGCTAACTAAATTAAAAAAAGTATCTTTACAGGAAAAACTGGGCACCAACGACTAGCCGAAGACACTCAGTCCCACAATGTCATAGGTGGTAAGCCTATCGCCAACCCCAATCCGGGGCAACGTTACGTTTATTAGAAAATGAAAATACATATTTTCTGTTTTTATTTTTTTTGCCCAACCCATTCTCGAACCAGGGAAGAGATCCCGGCATCGAAAAATTAAGTTTGAGAAGTCAAATCCGGCGCCAACAGCTAGACCACAGAGGCGGCACACTAAACTGAACTAAATCTGTTAAAATAGTAAAGACTAGCTTCCGCCCGCGACTCCGTCCGCGCATGTCGGTCTTCGCGTGATAAAACTGAAAAATTAAGATTTATTATTTTTCTACGTATTTTTTCCAGGATAAAAAGTATCCCATTTTATGCCCAGGATAATAAGGTATAATTATACCAAGTTTCATCGAAATCGAACTGTTAGTTTTCACGTGATGCCTGAACATACCGAAAGACAGACAAACAAAAAACTTTTTAATCACATATTTGGGTTTGGTATCGATCCAGTAACGCCCCCTGCTATTTATTTTTTCAATATTTTCAATGTACAGAATTGACCCTTCTACAGATTTATTATAGGTATAGATATGGATGATGATGATGATTGACATTTGTTTTGCAATTTCTGTCGCCGTGTAAATGCACCTTAACATCGACAGTTGTTTGAGCCAAGTGGTCATCGATAAAGGCTTGATTACACCGATTTGTTTGCACTGTTTGGACACTAATTGTTGGCCGCTGCTAAGTTATGGCGTTGAAGCAGCAATTTGCTGGAACGCTTGTGTGTCGCGCAATTATTTTAATAAAATGATACCTTCCTTGACTTCTACTGAGATTTATGAAATTTTAGATGTTTACGATTTAAAGCTGTGAATTTATTTCGCTCTTCGATGAGGGTTTGGATATAAAGTAGCCTTTAACTGTCTGACGTACTTACTCATAGACTTTAATCACATTTAAATCGATCATTAAGTCACAGTTTTGTATAGAACATGTCGACTTAATGACTGATTTAATAATTGACGTCTCGGATTGCAGCCGTAATGGTCATAATTTCATTTAGTCAACAATGGCCTAGTTATTTTTACGCCATTTCCAAACAAACAAACACATTTTTACTAGGTGGTGGAGTTTTGCAGAGACTGGCCCGGATTGGTACCACAACTTTACATTTTCCTGGCGCCATAACATCCGCTCTTGCCGTTGACGCGTTCCGATTTGAAGGCTAAGGTAGCCAGTACAATTTTGATGAAACAAAGCCTATGTCACTCAGGAGTAATGTAGCATTCTAAAGGTGAAAGAATTTTTGAAATCAAACAAACAAAACAATTTCAAACAAACAAAAGATCAAATCTTTCCTCTTTATAATATTAGTATAGATGTGAGAGCGAACCGAATCAGCGGCAGACACATGGATCTCTTGATGGTAAAATACAACCGTAGCCTATAGCTACCATAGATGTTATAGGCGCGTCGCTGTCCTGTGGCCGGGATGTAATCTCAATTGTGTATGTATACCGGCCACCCTACTCTCCAGACCAGAACATAACCTAGTCATTATAGCCGTAAATATGAAAGGCGGTGGATCCCTACCCGGGCAATGTGCTGCACAGCACTCCACCACCAGTAGTGTTGTTGGTGATGACCTATTTTACCAACACTCGCCTCTTATAAGCTTCCTGGCAGGAAGGCAGATGTTCTACTCCATACAGGGGACCCAAAGCAACACTGGAATTTTTCATCGGGAATGACCTAGTCTTTTTAACACCAAACGTGGCCAAGTAAACACTTAAAATTTAAAAAATGACGAATAAAAACTTAATAATGTCGAATTTGTTAATTACTAGATTTACGTTTGAAACAATTATGATTGATAAAAGTTTCCCCGTGTTGGTCCGGGCTCCTTTGCAGAATGAACCATCCTGCCAGGCAGCTCATAAAAGGCGAGCATAGGCTTACCATCACTAACACCGTGACATCCTACTAGGTGAAAGAGTTTCACAGCGACTCGCCCGAATTGGTACCACCGTCACACGTATTCCTGCTACCTTAACGTCCAAAGCTTGCCGTTGACGTGTTCCGGTTCAGAGGGTAAGGTTGCCGGTAAACTTACTTTTGATCGAGGCCTATCATCCCGGCTTAAGGTTGGCAACGCACCATTACCATCTTTAGTGTCTCTAAGCGGCGTGAATTTCTTACCAACAGGAAATCTGTTTGCTTGTTTGCCTTCTATTATCCTAAAAAAAAACTTAAAATTAAAAAAATGACATTTAAACATCTAATAACGTCGGCTTCATTAATTGCTAGATTTATGTTTGAAACAATTATCATTCATAAAAGTGAATAAAAGGCAAGAAGGTGATTATTGCAAGTATCTTTGTGACTGCCAGAGATTGCCTAGTTCTGAACGGGATTAACGACATTAATAGACAATATAGAGTAGACTAATCAAATGTAACATTATTATTATCGCCTCTGTGGTCTAGCGGTTCAATTGTTGGACTTGACTGCATGAGGTCCCGAGTTCGAATCCCAGGTCGAGCAACAAAAACGAAAATTCAATTTTTTCCAATTTTCTAATAAAAAAAAATGTTGCTAGAGATTGGAAATGTGCCCGGTTGGCGATACGCTTGCCACATATCACATTGTGGGACTTAGTATCTTCGGCTAGTCGTGGGCGCCACGGCTGTGCCTCTGCCTACGTCTTCGGGGATATGGCGTGACTATAGTTTTTTTACATCATGCTATATTAAGACCATTTTTTTATCGTGTGGAAATCCATCATGGATACCCGCCACTTTCGGGGAAAGTGGTGGGTTATGTGAGACTTCTTCTCACAAAAACCCCACGATGTCCACCCCTTCGACAAGTACCGGGACTGCGGGAACGCTTTCGCACACATCCACAGTCCCAGCGCCAGGTCCTTCGATCTCCATCTGGCAGCCCCTCTCAACAGGGGGCCGCATATCGTCTGAAGTGGTGCACAGAGACACAGCGTGCACCACTTTCGGGGGTCCCAGTGGCGACAGGCAACCCCGTACCTGCCACATTCCCATCTCGACCGGGTGGGCTAGATGGAAAGCTCGCCCCCCTTCTCCGCGGACTCACTACCACCATTCCGCGCGGACCAAATATGGCCCACCACTCTGTGTGCGCTCCTCGTGTCCCCTCTTGGACAGAGAGGGGTACTGAGGAGCGTACCCTGGTCCGAATTGTTTCACCGGGGTCCCGGCTCGACCCCAGTTATTCAGGCCCCCGACACGACAAGGCTCGGACCCTTGGGATGCTATATTAAGACAAAGTCTAACTAAGACAGGCTACCTTGCTTACTTTTATTACACTGTGCGATATTCTATCAAGACTAGTTAGACTGTGCTTAAACTAGCATAAAAATTTACCTTTTAAAATTTGATTGGTATTTTAACAACGATGGTTACTGGAGCTAAGACGTCATCCAATTTCCGTCGTAGTCTACTTACTTTTTAACAACGATGATTATTGGTATTCATCAATAAATGGTACCAAGTATTCATCAATAAAGGCTAAATTACAATTTGTTTTGCACTTTTATAGCAGACCACTAAGAAGTTATGGCGTTAAAACAGCAATTTTCTGAAACTGCTTGATCGTCGCATTTTTATTTTTATAAAAATTCTAAGAACTAAGGGCATTAAAGCAGCAATTTGCTGAAACTGCTTTGACGTCGCGTATTTATTATCATTAAAGTATTGGTATTCATTCTGCATTACACATACTAAACTAATTTTAGCTATTGCTATCTTCTTTAATAGAAAGAGACAAAGCTCTTTATGCATTCTCACTATTTTGGGTTTGCTGGAAGAAATCTCTTTTAGTGATACGCTCGCCTTTTGTATAATTTTACATATTTACTTGTTTTTTGACTTTTTGTGTACAAACAATAAAGAATTAAAAAAAGAAACAAAGCTTTAAGTGCTGTGAGATTCAAATTTCAAACTCAAACTCAAATTATATTTACTTTTTGGGTAAGATCCTTACATTGCAAAACAAGTCGATGTTGTACACAAGTAATGTCCATGCACAAACATTTACATCTCAGGATAAACTTACGGCAAAACTTAACAATAATTATCATTTTTACAGTTAATTATCAACAGAATGTTTAAAGATACTATGTATAACAGAATTGTAACCATAAAATGGGATTAGTATGTACACGATATTTCCAAAGATGCAAAATCTATTTATTGTCCGAAACGTTTTCAGACTATTCTGACATGTTTAAATGTTCCATTTCTTGTGTTTTTCTTTCACTGAAAAAAAAAAGCATAGGTACATCTTAAATACGTTTAGTTTGTGCTAAGTAGATTACCACCATTGACTAGGACTAACTTTTAACAGCTGAAATTCAAGAATTGAGATTCAAGAGTAACCCCAAAGTTTTTATTACCCGTTGATCGCATTCAACGTAGAGCAATTCGAATTGTCAATGACCGGGCAATTACCAATCAGCTTGATCCCTTGGCGCTGCGTAGAGATGTTGGGTCCCTCAATGTTTTCTACCGCATCTATCACGGGGAATGTTCTGAGGAGTTGTTTGGCTTAATTCCGGCCGCTGATTTCCACCTTCGGACTTCGCGACAGCGTTTAAAGTATCATGCCCACCATCTTGATACGTGGCGATCTACAACTGTGCAATTCCGAAGACATTTCTTACCTCGCACAACATCTTTGTGGAATCAGTTACCGAGGACGGTATTCCCAAACAATTATGACTTGGGGACCTTCAAGAAAAGAGCGTACTCATTCCTTAATGGTCGGCAACGCATTTGTGATACTCCTGGTGTTGCGGATGCCCGTGGGCGGCGGTGATCACTTTCCATCAGGTGACCCACTTGCTCGTTTGCCTCCTCTTATATATATTAAAAATAATAAATATTAGATAGTAAAATACTATGGACAGTTCGTCCCTTAAAAGCTAAAACAACCTTACTAAGCAAGTAAGGTTGGTATAGCATTTAGGCTTCGAATTCCTGCGAATTCTTTCTCTTTATTATTGCTTCAATTTCAACTGTTGATAAATAAACTAAATCTTAGCTATATATGTATCTAGGCTTTCTCAAACACTTAGTTATTTTTTTAAGGGAAAAAAATTAAGAGAAAGGCGGAAATCATTTTTTTTTAAATATTGAAGTTTTGTTTATAATAATCTATTTGAAAACATTAAATAGTGTAGCTATAATTTTCACAGAAATAAGAAATTTGAATAATCTTCATCATTGACTTTTTGCATAATCCCCAGTAAATTTTTTAATGTTTTACTTTAAAATAACTTTACAAGTTAAAGTTGGTATATTTTTAATTTCAACGACTAGGTATGTAAAAATCACACACGTAGGGTCACTCTTGAATCTCAATATTTTGCAAATTACAATTGGAATCTAGTATGTCATTAACCTACTTTGATTTAGTTAAGTATTTTTTTTTATCAGATTTGTTAGAATAATCCACTAGTACTGTATTCAAGAGTCCCTAAAATGACTTTTTACAGTGTTTCCCACATTGTTATGTCATGGACCGATCATTTTCAAACTACCACTTCGCGACCCACTTGACACTTTTCAGCACAAACTGCATCTGTTAGGCTATTTAACCTATATTTCTTACACTAACAACTTCATCGAACTTTAAATCAAGCTGCATAAACTCGTTTAAACTGTCCGAGCAGAATGTACGGTGAGATGTAGAGCAAGAGATTGCAGTTTTCTCGTCTTTGTCGATTGTTTGGGAAACGCTGACTTATTCGATTCCAATTTCTAATTTGCATGAAATCGATACGCAATAGTAAGCCTGCTGTTATCCAAACCTATACTGACTATTCAAATAATCTTCCCAAAATATTAAAGTTACATAACTTGTTTTAATTAATCATTTTAATGAAATGTGGAATACATAATTAAATTAACATTATGATAACAAACGACTATTGTCATATTTAGCTAATAAAAACGCAATTAGGAGGTTGTTCACCTACGGCCTATCATTATTAATTACTGTAACAATATTGTTGTAACATGGCCGAAAACGTTTATGCGTAGGTATTCGCCTTAATTGATTACATTTTAAATTGCGTGAGGAGGGGAAAACGGATCAAACTATACAACACCAAATTATTAACAGTCATTTCGTTATAATGATTATGATTTATTTATACAAAAAACTTAAAATTTTTAGTAACCCTACGTCTGTCAAAAAAACGGAGGGAATCGATTTGACGTGTAGGTACTTTTTTTTTTGAGTTTATTTGCCCCATTCTGGAGCCGGCTAAGACCTTTAGGCCATGCTGCCACGTCTTCCGTATTAATTATTTCTTTATTAGTTATATTATGTCTTCCATATTAATTATTTTTATACAGTCATTAGTCACTTTAGGCCATGCCGCCACGTCTTCCGTAATAATAAATTCTTTTTCATATTAAAATTTTAAATTCATTACTTCAGTTTCTGACCATATTGTCTTCCCCTTTTTAAAAGTCATTTCCTTCACTAAGACAAAGGTTGTTTGAGTCCTTCAATACCATTGACCTCATATATTCCTATTACTATGTTCAATACGTCTTTAGGTTTAATTTTAAGAAGTTTACATATTATATTTATCCGTTAATTTGTTTTATAGTACGTCACATCCTTGAATTACGATTATTTTCACACAAATTATAAAACTAAAATTCCGAACACCAAAATCATTTTCTTTCATGTTGGCGCCAAAACTTGTACGACAGTGCAAAAAGTATTTCTATTATTATTTTTTTACCTCTATATTTTATATTATGTAATAAACACATATCTTCATCTAAATTCATGTCTTTTTCTAGTTGCGTCTTCAATTTTCTGTCTTGTTCAGGCCTTTGCCTCTTCTGTCGTGATAAAACACTACAATAGTCTTTCACTAGTATAGGTTGTTTATTGACTAAATCACATTTACACACAACTAAATAATATTTACACTTTATTTAATTTACAAATTATACATTTTTACAATATATTACACATTTTTAATTTAATGATTGGAGGGAACCCTCGAAAAGCGCGCCTTCCCCCTCCGACCGTTCCCGCCAACCGTAGGTACTTTTTTTAAGTTAAATCTTTTCTTTCTTTAAGTGTTGGCCTACACGTTAGTATTTTGCCATTCGTGAAGTAGAAATTTGAATCAAATTTTATATCAATTTTGATCAATTATAATTAGTCATCAGTCATCAGTCGTCAGTAAGTCATGTCAGGCTCTTGGGTAAAGCGGCGGCCTCATTACATAAGTTCATGCATAAGGAGATTTGGCGGCAACGAGGAAATACACGATATGCCAATTTCTTCATGATTATTTCATTTGTGCACCTTCACTGAACAAAATTGTACAAAATGTCACCAAAATTGACTAATTTGACTCAATATTAACACGAAATTCAATAATTATGAAAAAACTTCGACTATCTTTTCTCTCGATGGCGCCAAAACTCTTTTAAGTTAAAGCATAATAACGGAGCAGTCTGAATTTGATGATTTTTTTTTATTTGATAGACCATATTATAGCAAAGGTTCAATTTAAAACATACGCTACATCCAACAAAAACGGAGGCTATCGATTTTAGTTGTACGTGTTTTTAAATCTGACCATGCCTAATTTTCTACTGAGTTGTTCGATTTTGATAGCTATTTTTTATTAGCTAGAATATGTTATATCAAAGGTGGTCACATAAATTTAATTGTAAATGGTAAATAATACGTATTTATTGCTTGCTTAGACATGAAATTGAAATTAGAGTTGGTTGTGAGTAGTTTTATCGAGTTTAAATTATACAAATTTTTGTTGCCAACATTTGAAACATTTCTAATGCCGCACCTATTCCTGCCGCAATTATGATGTCATGTTTTGGTCTAAAAGTAGAGAAGCTAGTAGATTTACCAATAATTGACTTAACACCTCAGCCACAGCAAACAGGATACCAACGTCCCTACAATGTCAATGTCTCTCTCAATACGGTTGTCTCTTACCGTCAGGAGGGTTGCCTACAGGGTGCTATTATGTATCTCAGTTGCCAACTCAAAATGGAAAAGTGTACATCAAATGACGTCATTTATGTTTGCTATATTTGTTGTATTTCTGTTGGTCACTGGAGATAGCAAATATAAAACATTTCGTTTGACAGCTATTTGATGTACTCTTTTCCATTTTAGTCGGCAACTACATAATCAGCCCCCTGGTTTCCTATCTCATAGCCTAAAATAATACGTTTTAAACGTCTGTCTTCTACACCTAGACAAACTAAGAGCATAATCAAGCTTAGCACTTTTCTCCACTTTCCATCAGGTGGGTTGAAGTTTATTGTAACATTTTGCCATTAATCATTATATTTTTTAAATGAACTCCTGACAATAACTAATACAAATAATTATTAGCAAAATCGGCGAATCGCGTGTTACGTCGACCAAGGTAAAAAGGGGTTATTTTTTTTTAATATAAGACTAGTTGCGCTAAGTTTATATAATTAAACAAAATCTTTCTAAATTTCCATCACCCATTTTATTTAAATCAGTTCGGTATTTTATGCGTAAAAGAGAAACATAAAAACTATCCTTTGTGCTAATCCAAGTTACCCTCTATTATTTGTGCCAAATTTCATGAAAACCGGTTCAGCAGTTTTTGCGTGAAGAAGTAACAAGCAAACGAGCAAACATACAAACTTTCGCATTTATGTTATAAGTAGGACTAGTAGGATACGACGTTCTTTATGTGCCTATTGATAAAAGAGCAGTGTTTATATTACTTGATGTGTGATACAAAAAATTATATAGTCTTCAATGACATTTTTTGTATTACTCGTCGGTCACTGGACCGCATTGTATTTTTATTTATGACATTGGAAGGCAAACAAGCAGACTTAGAAGTAGCTATCTACCTAAATATCTAGATACCTTTCGAGTAAGTAAGCACTTATTGCCTAGGTACATCCAGACACAAAATTGTCATGATGTAAAATGTAGGCCTCATCGACTAAAAGAACAAAACTAATTTTCGAGGCGAAAGATTTTTTTGCACTCTGTTCTAGCCTGTCAGTCATTTTTTTATGATATTGGAAGAGAAAGCCCGGTGAAGTTGTAAAAACCGCGAGGTTGGCAACACATTAGTCATTCCAAAAAAAAAGATATTGGAAGACAAACAAGCAGACTTATTTCGTGATGGTAAGAAATTCGCGCCACCTAAACACACCAAAGGTGGTAATGATGCGTTGCTAACCTGAGACCGGCATATTGGGTTTCGAGCAAAAGTAAGTTTACCGGCTACCTTATCCTCCGAACCGGTTGATGTCAACGACAAGCAATGACATTATGGGGGTAGGAATAGGTAAGGCAGTGGTATCAACCCGGGTGAGGTTGCGAAATTACAACCAAGTCAAATGTCACAGTGTTAGTGTTTTTTTTTATTTGGCATTTGTGACAACCCTGGAATATCTGGTAAAGGAAAAGAAAATACTGTTTATACTGAATAGAATTTTATGATTTAATTAATGGCATATGTCTTTTAGGTACATCAACTTATCATAATATACTAAAATTAATCTCACTTTATTTACAATTTACAAACGATTAAAAATTATTTAAAATAAACGATCGCACTCGGAGACGTCTATTGCAATTAAATCTATCATTACGTCACAATTTTATATGGAAAATGTCGACTTTAATGCTTGATTAAAAGATAACTGACAACTCCAAGTACGGCACTAAGTCTCATATTGTTACCGTGTCTGATAATTACTGTCATAGACGATTAGGAAGGTTATAATGTCTTAATTGTTTTCACATGGGTTTGATATCTCCATAACAAAATATAATAATTTCATCCCTAAAAACGATATTATATTGTTATTCCAGAAAATACAAAAGCTAAACGTTGCAGCGACATATTTTTTTACAACGCAATAGCAACTATGCTTATGTTTTAATTACCTATCACTTTTATATAAATTATAAGAAAACCAAAGACAATCAAATGAAAGAGCCAAATTAGTTACCGCTCAAGTAAGTTATATTTTGAGTTCATTTGACATTTCAATTTTTATTTTGCTTTGGTTACTAAGTAGAAGGTAAAAGATGCGAAGCAGAATCGACGCAATTTTTTCGTTTAAGTATGGAGATATATAAAAACATTTTGTCATTGTTGTATATTTTTTCTCTATATGTAATTAAAAAGTATGAATATTCATAAGACATCTTTAATATTTATTCATGCTTCTTTAATTTTTAGCTCGATAATATTGGTAACTGGCAAAACTGGCTTATACCACTGCGGTAACAAAATATTAGCATACAATATATTTTTTTATAATTATCTATCATACATTAGTACATACTAATGGAAGACTACAGGATTTTGCTGTTTAAGGCACAGGAGAATTCTTATAAAATGTAAATAGCTTAGTTTTATTAGGTAACTGGAAATAAATACTACCTAATATTTACATTTTTTATCATAAAAATATCTTCAATTACTCTTTTTTATTATATCAAGACTTAAATAATATACATAATAGTTATGATTTATAAGTTTATTCTTTAGGAGAGGAAAACATTATAAATCCAAAAATCTCCACCACCGAGGTTCTCTCTACTAAGCTTACTCTCTATTTAAATAACCCTTTTACTTTTCTACACTTCATACAAGTGATTTCACACTTTATGCTTCAGTAACACATTTCTGTCAACAAACAGCGCCATTTATAACAAAGTATCATAAAAATGTTTTATTTTAACATTTAATTAGAGTATTTAACATAGTGTTCAATCCCCATATCCCCAAAATACACTTTGTATTTTGGGGAGGTGTTTTCTAATGATTATAATTTGATTGTTCAAGGAAAGTGTGAATAGGCACTTTCTAGCTTAAAACACTTTCAATTTCAGCTCCTTCTACCATTTTCATTTCGTGGGTTGAGATTCATTCTATCAAGTTATCGAAAATAAAAAAAGCTCTGACGATGAAAAGTATAGAATACTTTTCATTCATTCATCTTACTTGCCAGTCTGAATGTAAAGTTTTTAATCATACAATTTCGATAGCTTTTATCTTACAGATTCTAGTACATAATATAAGCGTTTATTTTGGAAGAATTAATATTAACAATTAGGTTTCCTTAAAAAACTTAACCATCTGCAAGCGCGAATTGGATAACATGCATCAAAAGCATTACAAACTAAAAAGCACTTTGTGCCTAAAATAGATATTTATTTCTGATAATATATTGGGTATCGTCACCCTTTTGAAATACTGTTTGAGATGTCATTAAGAAATGTACAAAATCTATCTTAAAACTACACTTGAGTAAACCTAGGCTATGGCTCTTGTAACTGTAGTATTTAGAAATACCTGAAAGAAACTGGATTTGAAATAAAGGTTTCTTTAAATTGATCTATTAAATTTCCATACATCCTCCTCATCATCCTCTGTGGTCTAGCGGTCCAAGTGTTGGACTTGACTGCATGTGGAACTGAGTTTGATTCCCGGATCGGGCAACAAAAAGAAAATTTGGTTTTTCCAATTTTCTAATAAAAAAATGTTACTTGGGATGGGATATGTGCTCGGTTGACGATAGGCTTGCCACCTATCACATTGTGGGACTTAGTGTCTTCACCTATTCTTGGGTGCCCTAGTTGTGCCTCTGCCAACCGCTTCGGGGATATGGGCGTGAAGATATTTGTTTTATTTTAAATTTTCATACAGATGGAAATCATAGATATTCAAGTTTATGCGGATATCCTGCTTGTCAACAATATACATATACCAATGCATATTTTAATCAAACTTCGTCGCGTAGTACTTACATTTTTAGATTACTCAAGACGGGATAACTTATACGGGATGCTCACAATATTAAACAAAAGTACATGATGTAACATTATTTTTAAATTAATTTTTATTTTATTTTACTTATGTCTTTGTAAAGAAAGAAATTTTGACAGTATAAATAAAACCAGGGCATCTAAGATAAGTCAAAAACAATAAGTCCCACAATGTGATAAGATGCAAGACTATCTTCAACCGGGCAAATACCCAATTGGGCCAGAATTCTGGGCAACATTGTTTTTTAAGAAATCAGAAAAAACACATTTTTTCTTCTGTTGCCCGACCCGGGACTTCGGGTTAAGACCAACCGGACCGCTAGATTCAGAGAGAGAGAGAGAGAGAGAGAGGATGAATAAAATAAAATAGTGAACATCCCATATAAACATACAAAAATGCCATAACTATTTGCGAAATGGTGATCGACAGCTGCTGTAAAAATGCTTCAAAGTTTCAATGTTGCAATTAATATTTGTAGTAAAAATCAATTTACTTAAAATCTTTTAAAGTAAATTACATATATGTATTCATATTATAGATCTTCAAATCAATTAATAAATACTTTCCAGCTATGAAGAAAAAAAACACACACTATACCTATACCTGGTAATATCTAGGTAAGTATTTATCCAGCAGTACAAATTATTGTTTAGAAATTCTGGGCATGACTATTTCTAGGCAAGATTGTTTAAAATTTAATGAATTAATGAATGAATACACTTTATTTGGCTATGCTGCCACGTCTTCGGTCTTTTTTTAAATTATTTTGTCCTTTTCTGGTACAGGCTAAGACCTATAAGTCACGCTGCTACGTCTTCCGTATCAGTCTTTATGAAGAAATACTCGAACACTAATTTGTTCATAAATATTTCACTTCCGCACTTTAACTGAACAAAATTAAATAACTAGTACTTATGGACTTACGAAATTCAATAAAAACGAAAAAACTGCGGCCATCTTCTTTCACGATGGCGCCAAAACTTAAGTTTTTTCCTTATTTCATATCAGGTTATATTAACAGAATACATAACATTAATTTTAAACGTCAGTGGAAAATTTACTGTTACAAAATTAGCGTCCACTTGCTAAAGATTATTTTCGTAAACAGTAGCTATTTTTGTTGCAAAATTGACTCATTCTATTTTTATCTTTCAAACATACGTTAACACACAAGCTAAGCCACGGGTAATAACTAGTTTATGATTATTATAAGTATCAAGCTTTGACACAGCGCTTTTACTGACCATACATATAATTTAACATACTTTTGTTAAATTTATTAAAGAAACACTTTTAAATTTACAAATCTTACAAATTCATAGGAACTATTTGATCACTTTACTACATTAATATCACAGATAAGATTATGGGGCCATAAAAATGTCACCACGGTCGCCATGGCTTTTCCTCTGGCTGTCTTCTTGTTACAAGGGCTAATGGCGCAGGTTCCTCAAGAGGGGGAGGAGGTGTACTCCACCCTGAACTGGCAGGAGAGAAACACCTTGGTTCAGAAGACGTCGAAGAATTGATGTCTCTAGGTGATAGTGGCACTAATGTAGGCATAGCTCCAAGGTTATTAGTGGTGACTCCAGCCGGTAGGACCAGGGCTATGTCACCATTGGATAGTCTCGTTGGAACTAGTCGCACACCAGATCCAGGTCCAGCTGAAACAAATGAAAATAGATTGGAAATTTGTTACGTTGTGCTATTTATTAGTTACAGTTCTTCTATTGAAGACCCTAATTAATTTTATATTAAAATAGGGCATTATTTTTATTTTTATAATTTTATTTTTCATATTTGTGTAGGTATTTTATACATTTGTCTCCGGAATTGGGGTCTTTGTATAAAAGAAGTTATGAATGAGAAAGAAACCGGACAGGTTTGTCAGGATTGGTTAAGGTTTGGCACTCGGTAGTATCTGCCTACCGCGCAAGGGACTTGACGTGAAGATATGTATGTATGTATTTGTAGGTAAATACTTTCATAAAGCAAGATAATAACCAATGACATCTATGGTGTCTTTTTTGACAAACACACACACATTTTGTAAAGTGGACGTATTACTTTAGTAAAAAAAATGATACCTGATATAAATATTGTAGAATGTTGCGAGGAAAGATCATCATCGGATGGTGGTGTGGGCGCGTCACTAGGTCTACTTCCAGGTGTGTTCGCACACCCTTCCAAGTGACGCACCAAGCGTCTTTTTAATCCTGCCTCTAATCCAGGGAACTTGGTGACTTCCGACAGGCAATGCCTATAGCCAGCTCGGAAACGGTCTGGGGAACCAACACCTTCAGACCGGAGACCTTCTAGATGCTTCACTGTCATCTCTAAAATGTCTGCCTTTTCTAATTTAGAGTGACGTGCTGGCTGTAACAATAGAAACTCATTAGGATAACAAAATCAATGGTCTTGCTTACCTGTGCACGTAAAAAGTAATTAGAAGCAGTGGACTCTGCCAAATAGTCTACAGATAGAGTCTTTGTTGGTACACACAACTCAGATATCTCGTAATAGGGGCATTATCTATTCATATTTTTAAAGAAATAAACACTTGTACTGTTTTACTTATCACTTATAATTTATTACTTTGTAATTAATAGCCTACCGGTTTCGCTTATACAACATCATCAGGGCTAAAACTTAAACTAATAAATAATAAATATCCCTGGACAAATCACACAAATAAATTTAATCTAACCCCAAAGTAAGCAAGTTACATGCTTGTGTTATGGGTGTTAGTCAACGATACTAATACATATAAATACTTAAATAGATACCAGAATCAATTTAATAAACACCCAGACCCGGAAATGCAGACATCTAAATGTTCATCACACAAATGCCTGCCCCCGTCGGGAATCGAACCCGAGCCTCGCAATTGGTCGATGTAGTTAGGCGAGTACGCTAGCCACTCGACCAACAAGGCGTTCATAAACTACTCCGTAGTAGTAGTTAGTAGTAGAGTAGTTTAAGTTTTAGCCCTGATGATGCTGTATAAGCGAAACCGGTAGGCTATGAATTTCAAAGTAATCCTATTAATATTATAAATGCGAAAGTTTGTATGTATGGATGTATAGATGTTTGTTACTCTTTCACGCAAAAACTACAAAGCCGATTACATTAACATATAGGCTACGTTTTATCCCGGAGTTCCCGCGGGATTGGGACTTACGCGGGTGAAACCGCGGGGCGCAGCTAGTAAATTATAAGTGATAAGTAAAACAGTACAAGTGTTTCTTTATTTAAAAATATGAATATTTGGAAGTTTTACCAAGTGACATTTATAGGTACTGCAGGTTACACTTCTAAAAAAACTAATATCATTTCGGACTCTCCGTTTCATTAAAAAGAGCCAGCAATAGTTTCAGAGTCTTGCGAAGTCAATTAACAAAGTCAAAACGAAAGAGAGGTCAGTACATCAGGGGCCCTACCATGAACGCTTATAGCAGTATTATTTCCATCTTGATAAATGTTCGGTTTTATAAGCAACTTTATGGCAAACGTCATAAGGTTGTCTTTCTCCGATGACATTTAGTATTATTGAAATAACACTGTTTTAAGAGCTTATGGTAACCCCCCAGGTTTTCGTTAGGAGGAGTAATATAACTTCAGGCGGGCAACATCTATGGACAACACTCGTTGGCGCCACCTGCATCTATCTATGGTCATCGCGAGGAAGCACCATAAATGTTTACTTAACCTTTTTCATGTTCAGTAAATAGCACACTAGTGTAACTTTAGTGTTTTTGATTTAAAGTTTTAGCAAGAAAATAGCTATAATAACCAAAGAAAAAAAAGTTGTATGAGATTCATTTTTGGTGCTCACTTTTACACTGACAACGGAATGACGTTTCACGAAGTAGCGGTTTAGTTCCATTTATGACTACTAAACAGATAAGTTGATGGGACTATACCTACATAATTTTTGTTGTCATTTTTGGATTGCATAGTAAGTTTCTCTACACGTATCTATACTACTACTAGTGAGAGGAGAGCAAAAAACTATTTTACTATTAAACCCAATCATAAACTTATTTCATTGCGAAACTGCATTAGCAAAAAAAAGTATGAGTTATATTTCATAAAAATCTTTTCAGTAGAAGCAAAACTAAAAGGAACTCACTGAGTAGTAGCGGCACGTTAGTATTATAAGCGTAGCTGATGCTATTTTATTAGCTAAGTTTTTATTTGGGTAATGAAATAAGTTTGCAATTAGGAGTAAAACTAAGATTTACATCACTATAGTAGTGCAGTGCACTAATTCATCAATTTTCAGCCAAATCGATTCAGTCGTTCTTGAGTTATAAATAGTGTAGCTAACACGACTTTCTTTTATATAATATGTAGAATGGTATGGCAAGTAAAAGATCATTAAAAAGTTTTATTGAAATAATATAAATGTATATGTTCTTATGTTTGACAAACGTCAAATCGGCCATCATAGTGTGTTTCTACTATAATGCAAAATTAAATGTATATCACAGATAATAGTAGCGGCACGCTATTATAGTGATGTGAGGTCGCTTAAAAAATGCGAGTGGAATGTATAAGTTTTCGTTATTTCTAACTGGTAAGGGAAGTAAAAGCTAATAAAAAAAGTTACATTGAAAATGTTAATGTTTATGTACTTCGTTTCGAAAAACGTCAAACCGGCCACATAGCGTGTTTTTACTTTATTGACAATAAATGTTAAAATTACATAAATCTTTACTTACGTCCTTTTTCATGGCGTCCAGAATAAGCGCCTTGAGCTCATTTAGACAATTGTTTATGCGCGCTCGCCGACGTTTTTCCATTATCGGCTTATTACTCTGCAACAAAAAAGGTACACACATTATTCAAGTCATTCGTTTTTATTTATAGACATCGTCTTCGTATTTTATACAACGTATTACGGTTTCTTTGATCGAACCGTTGGTGAAGTGGTGAACGTTCGTCCTAAACCGTGTTGATCCCGGGTTCATTACTAATCTTAATTATAAACAAAGACATAGGTTCCCCAAGGTTTAAATTGCCAATTTTTTTGATATTGGAAGACAAATAAGCAGACGGAGTTTCTGATGGTAAAAAATTCACGCTGCCTAGAGACACTAAAGGTGGTAATGGTGCGTTGCCAACCTGAGTATGTTAAGCCTCGAGCAAAAGTAAATGTACCGGCTACCTTATCCTCCTAACTGGTACACGTCAACGCAAAGTGCAGTCATGGTCACGTCATGGTGGCAGAAAAGACAAGGCGGTGGTACCTATACGGACGAGGTATACCACTATATCTAGTCATATGTCACAGTGTTATTGACGGCAGGCCTATGCTCGCCTTCTACGAACTACCTGGTAGGTGGTTTATTTTTCAAAGGAGCCGGACCAAGTAACAAATAACAGCCATGTAAAAAAATATATATCTAATCTATTTCTCTCCTTTTGCCTCGTCGGTAGAGTGGTTAGCGTACACGCTTATCTTCATTGACCCATCGCGAAGCTCGGATTCGATTCCCGACAGGGGCAGGCATTTGTGTGATAAACATTTAGATGTCTGCATTTCCAGGTCTCGGTGTTTATTAAATTTGTTCTGGTATTTACTTAAGTATTTTCTCGTATTAATGTCGTTGACTAACACCCATAACACAATCATATAATTTGCTTACTTTGGGGTTAGATTTAATTTGTGTGACTTGTCCGGGGATGCTATATTTATTTTCTAGGATCTCTAAAATTTAAAGACTGCAATAAATATGTATTGTTAGCAACGCGAAAACAGGCGCGTGACGAAAGCCATTAATCAGGTAATGGAGGCGCGTGCAGTCCCCAAGGTGAAGGCCGGCGATTGTCGTGCGACGTGACGTCGTGTCACTTTTAGTCACGCGTGTTTCACGGCGAACCACGTGATGGCCTGTGAGTTAATAGATTCAGGCTTGCACCATTGCATGTCTTTGGTGTATATGACATTTTTTCCCGTGTTGGTCCGGGCTCCAGTGCAGATGCCTTCCAGGCAGTTCGTAAAAGGCTAACACAGGCTTACCGTCACTAACACCGTGACATCATACTAGATGGACTAGTTTCGCAGAGACTCACCCGGATTGGTACCACCGCCTTACCTATTCCTGCCGCCATAACGTTATGACGTGTTCCGGTTCGCAGGGTAAGGTAGCCGGTAAACTTACTTGTGCTCGAGGCGTAACATCCCGGGCTCAGGTTGGCAACGCACCATTAACACTTTTGGTGTCTCTAGGCGGCGTGAATTTCTTACCATCAGGAAATCCGTCTGCTTGTTTGTTTTCCATTATCATAAAAAAAGAAGAGGCAAACGAGCAAGTGGGTCACCTGATGGAAGGTGATCACCGCCGCCTATGGACATCCGCAACACTAGGAGTATCACAGATGCGTTGCCGTTATTTTAGGAATGAGTACGCTCTTTTCTTGAAGGTTCCTAAGTCATAATAGTTTGGGAATACCGCCATCTACCGATGATGCCACAAAGTTATTGTGCGGGGTAAGAACTATCTTCGACACAGTTGTAGATCACCACGCATCAAGATCATTAAAATAAGATACGCTCGTATCCGTACAAAGTTAGGTCTTAGGTCTTGGATAAAGTAGTGATACCCTAGCTATGTAAGTACCTACTACCTACTACTACTTATTATGTGCCTATACTACTTCAAGCGAGATTTTGCGGTTGAAAATAAACGACGGATTTTTGGGGGATCATGAAAGAAGACGGTTATAGTTTTTTGGGAATTATTGAACAACCCGAAGTTCAAATTATGAGTAAAATTGGTTAATTTATGTAGTAATTAGTGGATTTTGTTGAGTTTAAGTGTACATATGAAATAATTATATAAAAATTAGTGTATCGTGTATTTCCTACTTGCCGCCAAATCTCACAAAATGAGCTTGAGTAATAATTGAGACGTATGACTGTGTTAAGAATAATTTATTAATACGGAAGACAGCATGGCCTAAAGGTCTTAGCCGGCCCCAGAAAATTGACTTAAAAAAAATGACATACTAATTTCTTTGATGAATATTTCATTTATACTTCATGTGAACAAAATGACACCAAAATTGACAACATTTAATTTATTGAAAAAACTGCTTCTATCTTTTCATTGGATCCCGCCAAAACTTTTATTCAAGATCCACACGTTTGCAAGTGTGTTAGTGTTGTTTAAAATTCTATGGGTATGGATAAGCAAACACATATGTATATATGTCAGCTATACATATACATATGAACATATATGTATAGCTAACACTAGATTAGTAAAACACTTGACTTTACTTCTTTTTATTAAAAAATCAAAACGAAAAGAGAAAAAGAGTAGGTAAACTACAAATTTGCCATGATTGTGGATAATTAAATTTTTAAGATCTCTTAAAAAATTATTTGGTTTCATTATAATTATTTTATTTGAATATTACCCTACTGTCATGACTTCACAAGGCCTGAAGTCGACCGTCACACATGAACACCATACATGGTATATGGTTTGGCATGAACAAAAGAGATATGTTTTGTTGAATAGTCATGACGATGCGTGTTTCATGATTATAGGTTTATTGGTGAACTGCAAAATTTTGACGTTAAGTTCAAAGAATGGAAGTGCGTTTCAAATTATTTTGGCACTTTATAATATAGGGAGGATTTAACGGGATCAGAAAAGACTAAATTTTAAAACTATAGAGTAAAGGACTAAAAGCTTTTGAAGCGATTCAAAGAAAAAGTTGTAAGTGACTATTAAATTTCTTGTAGGTACGTATTGAGTAGCGTAGTAAAAGAATGTCGTGTTAGTTACAATAACGCCTAAAGAACGGCTGAATCCATTTGGATGTAATTTAGAACCAGGAGACGGACAGAAGATACTTTTTAACCCGTTCGTCTGCGAGGAAACCAGGAAAAATGACATTTTTAAGTACATAATGAACGAGTAGAATAAATCGTCTCTGTGGTCTATCAGTCTGGCGTCGGACATGACTGCTAAAGGTCCCGGGTTCGATTTTAACGTTGCCCGGGATTGGATATGTGCTCAGTTGGCGATAGGATTGCAACCTAGCACATTGTGGGACTTAGTATGTTCGGCTAATCGTGGCTTGGTTGTACCTCTGCCTATCTCTTCGAGGATATAGGCGTAAAGATACTTTAGTAGGAATATATGTTAATCTGTCAATGATATTATCTGAATATGTGTCAGGAGCTAGGTAATTATTTCATTATAGTAATGTGATCGGCAGTCATAGGACTTCCAACTCGATAGTGAAATTGTAAGTCTTCCAGATAACATCCACTATCGACAAAATGACACTAATCATTGTACTCAGAGACTTAAATTTTAATCAGTCATTAAGTCGATATTTTTAATACAAAATTATGTTATTTATTTATTTGTTTTACACTTTATTGTATACGTAGGCGTAGTAGAGAATCGACAGCAAGAGAATACAAGTATAAATACTGTACAAAAGGCGAGCCCATCTCTAATAAATAATAGTTAAAAAAACTAAAAAGACAAGCTTTTTTTGCTAATTGAACTACAAACTAGAAAATAAATTTTATTATAGAGGAGTTTTATATTACAATAGCAGAAGATCGAACAATCAATCATACTGTATCACCTCACAATAAAATTATAATAAAAGTTAAGCTATTGACAGAAGAAATTAATCCAGAGTAAAAGCGTGGGGTGCTTGATTAAGGTGCTTTAAATAATACAGTCATTCTATTGGCAACAATCTATAAGTGGATAGTTTTAAACCGCAGTAAAATGCACCTCACGCTTTTTACTCTGGATTAATTTCTTCTATCTAAATTTCTGCAATCGTGTAAGAAGATGGTCGTATTTTCTTCGTAATTATTGAGTCTAGTGTAAATTATGAGTAAAATTAGTTAATTTAGGTAGGAATTAGTTCAATTTTGTTCAGATAAAGTGCACAAGTGAAATAATTATGAAGAAATTAGTGTACCGTGTATTTCCTAGCTGCGTCAAATCTCACTAGATGAGCTTGAGTAACGAAGCCACCGCTTCACTTAAGACCCTGAGACTGACAATGAGAATTAATTAATACGGAAGACGTGGCAGCAGGGCCTAAAAGTAGCCTTAGCCGGCCCCAGAAAGAGGCAAATTAACTTATATACACAGAATTTTTAATATAAGTGCGTATAGAATAATATATTGAACGAACATAAAACAAACGGCACTCAATAAAAAAAAGACAGGCGTTTGCGATAACATTGGTAGCCGACGCGACGTCCAAGATGGCCGCAACGAAACCGATCACGTTTTATTAATGTCAGACATGTTATCAGTTGATACCTCAATGAGCAATTTAAATGAAATGCTCATTAATCATCACATTGCATCCAAATATAGATATAATACTTACGTCCATTATATGACCGCAGGACATACAATATTAAGTGCTCGTATAAGATATCTGATTAACAAATGATCGGTAGCTTAAGAGGCGTTTCTTTTTTTTTAATTTAGAAAGGCAAAGGACCCGACAGTTTGCTCAAGATAAAAAATACATAATTCGCTTGCGGGAATGTGTTTAGATATCGGGACAATAAGTAGCCTATGTCACTCTCCAGACTCTAAATTTTTTTCACACACTATTGTAGGTACCATAATATTGCTCCATTACAAATTAAAGTAAAGACAAACAAACAACCATATTCTGAGTTCATAGTCAATTAGTTTTTTACTGGCAACTTCAGTGTATTATAGATTTTAATGCGAACTTTCATCCCCATTGTAATCTTGAAAGCACTAATTTAGGCAAAAAAAAAACAACTTAAACATATTTATTAACCCAGTTGTAGGTTTTTAAGAATATTAACATAAAAAAACACTTAATTATTTATTAAATAATATTTTGAGTAAGTATGCTGAGGGGATAAGAGCGTGAAGATACTTTTGTTTTTCTATATTATAATAAAGTCACTATAGTATATTTTACTAGACTTGTAGTAGATTATGCTCGCGATTAGGCCCGCGACTTTAGTATTATAGATCTCCCTTATAAACTAGTAAGATATCGGGATAAAAGTAACCTGTCACTCTCTAACTCCCGCTTATCATCTCTGAACCCAAAAATAATAATGCTCCGTTACGAATTAAAAAAAGACTAACAAACACTAGCATTTATAACATTAATTTCTTTTAATATTAGAGATAAACAAGCCTTTTGTACTTTGTTTTATTTACTTTTAAGTACATTTTAAAGAAACTGTTGTGTACAATAAAGAGTTAATAATAATAAAAACATTAAATACGGATTTAGAAACGGCAGAGATGTAGATGGTCTAATTTGCAAGGACCTGGACTAAGATGGGAAAAAACTGTATACAAACTAATGTTTTTCAAACTGTCTACAAATGTTTTATTATAGTAGAGGGAAACGAGATTTACGTAACGTTTTGCGAGTGGCGTGCGGCGAGTCACATATTACAGAATTAGTTAAGGCGCCGCCCGCGGACGTCACCCAGTCTCGACACGTGCTTGCAACAAGTGGGCTTTTCCATTCAGTGTTCTCCTCATTTTCTAGCGAATTTATTTTTAAACCAATTGTAATTAAGCAGATTCGTAGGTCTGTTTTATGTGTAACTAGTGTTGGCCTATTGGTCGAAATTCGATCTTAATAAATTTTAATTATAAGTTACTAGCTTCCTGCCCCGGCTTCGCAAGGTTATTAAACATCCTTATAAACCTACCTCTTCAATCACTTTTATCTATTAAAAAAACCGCATTAAATCCGTTGCGTGGTTTTAAAGATTTAAAAAAATTGACATAGGGACAAAGGATGCGACTTTGTTTTATACTATGTAGTGATATGTGCAAAGGTACTATATTATGCACCAAAATTTACAAAAATACATACTGTGTCACTTCTCATATAATAAGTCACGTAAGGTACACAAAGACGGTCTTATTGCTTAGAAGCGATCTCTACCGGACAACCTTAATCTTAACTTTGTTTTGTATGTTTCTTAAGCGATTACTCGGCCAATGTCCTACCAACTTTGATTTGTCTTTTCTAGGGAGATAGATCATAGACATATTAATTTTATTATGATCCGACGAGTGGTTATTTGTATTATATTTAAGGTCATTACGGTCATTACGTCTTATCACGTCATTAGTGACGTTAGCGTCTGGACGTTATAACTCAAAAATTACAAGTCGGATTAATTAAAATAAATAAAAATTAATATGAAACCACCTTGGAATCATGACCTATCTTTCAATAAAAGAACTATCAAAATCGGTTGGCCATTGGCCGAGTAATCGAAAAACAAACTTACAATAACTACATTTACAATCGAATTAAGAACCTCTCATTTTATGATTTTTAGAGTCGGTTAAAAACGGCTGCCTGAAAGTATTTTATTGAATAAGTGTGTTGTAACGTGACTCATCCGTCCACAGTAGACGGTTTGAGCCAGACCACCGGCTATTTTGCGCAGTCTGGCAAACGCCCAATGATATATTGAACAATTTTATGTCTCATTATATAATATATTTAAATAATATATTTAAATAGTTAAAATCACTGCTATGTTCCGTAGGTAATTTAAACTCTACTTACTATCTTAGGCGTAAGTACCTTGTGTCACAAAGGTGCGTCGTTGCCTTATGACTGGGATGTTATGCATAATGTGCTAGTTACCATTACATTTCTGATTCGAGTGTCGATGAATCGGTTTAGTATTTGTATAAGAAGTAATGAATGTAAAAAAAAGAAATTAGGCTGATTAGGAATCGTGAGGTTTGAGACTCTATATTCTCTACTAACTATTTTGTGTGAAGATATAAATTTTTCACAATTTCAAGCTTTATTTGCACCTTTCAATCTCATTATAATATTATTGTTTTTATTATAAGATAGGGTCCAGTGGTCTTGTTGGCAATGACTCATTTCACGTTTGCTCATCTCTTACGTGATGCCTAGCATGGCAGGTCTATTCTATATAGCAGATCTGGACCAATACGAGGGATATCAGTATTTTTAGTTTTGCACTTAATGCATCAGAGGGTTTTACATAAAGGGGGGTGGAGCCGCGAAATAAATAGATTTCTCGAGGCGCCCAAAATATCCGAATAGTAATGCAATGTCGTGCGGCGCATTGCATTATTTGGCAAGTGGCACCAGTGAGTTGGCATGCAGCGTTGGCGCGTGCCAACGCGTGGGAGCGGACGCCGCGCTTCCGGCACGCGCTCACCTTCGCCACCAGCGAATGGATATGGCGACATGCACATTGTAGTGTTAGAAAACTCACACATACAAATAAATTGGAACACCATAAGATAACCTTTACATTTGTGTGTGTGTGTGTCAATTTTCAAATAATTCTAAAATTAAAAATGTTCAAAGACAAAACCTATAATATAGCTAAACGTTTCGTAATCAGGTTATTAGTTTGAAAATATTCACAAAAATATCCGTTTAAACACACACACACGCACACATAGGGAAAAGTCAAATTTATGGCACCCCTTCGTTTAAAGAAGGAAATTAATGTTTCCATAAAAAATATTTTTAAGGGTTGCTGTGGATACTTCCGTCACTTAAGCTATTTTGATGCTATTATATTTGGTGGTAGAGTTTTGCCCCGTGTTGGTCCGGGCTTCTTTGCAGAATAGACCATCTGCCTTTCTTGCCAGGCAGCTCGTAAAAGGCGAGCACAGGCTCACCGTCACTAACACTGTGACATCTGACTAGGTGGTAGAGTTTAGCAGCGACTCGCCCGGATTGTTACCAAGGCCTTACTTATTCCTGCCGCCGTAACGTCATGACGTGTGCCGGTTCGGAGAGTAAGGTAGCCGGTAAACTTACTTTTGCTCGAGGCCTAACATCCCGGCCTCAGGTTGGGAATGCATTATTACCATCTTTGGTGTCTTTAAGCAAAGTGAATTGTTTGCCTTCC
>NJDD01002254.1:8981-33906 GCA_002245505.1 Calephelis nemesis | reverse complement strand
CGGCGAGCGACTGTGTAGGCGCTGCTCACACGAAACTAATCTCACGACGATGTTTATCGCCTGATGATGGATTACTCGCCTACTCCATAATAGCTTCCTCCACACGTGTCTTGTTTATGAGTGCTTCAGATGCCGCCCGCTTATTACGATCTCATAGATTACGATAGTATTGTTCATTACGGGCGGCAATGGTTTAGTTTACGGCCGCCAGTGTACCATTACCTTTACAATTTTACTCCTTTTGAATTTCGAAACAGAATTTTGGCGCCATCTGGAGAAAACATGGCCTTATTTTTTGTCGTAATTATTGAATTTCGTATTTATATTGAGTAAAATCAGTTATTTTTTGCAACCAGTTTTGTATTTTTTTTCTGATCAAGTGTAGAAATTAAATCATCATGAAGAAATTGGTGTACCGTATATTTCCTCGTTCCCACCAAATCTCAATGAATATGTAACAAGTAAAGAAACCGCTCAAGATTCAAGACCCTGATATAATTTTGTTAAACGACATGAAAAATTTGAGGATTTTGGCGCTATCGAGAGAAAAGATGGTCGACGTTTTATCATAATAATTGAATTTCGTGTTTATATTGACTGAAATTAGTCAATTTTGGTGGCATTTTGTACAATTTTGTTCAGTGAAAGTGCACAAATGAAATAATCACGAAGAAATTAGCTGATCGTGTTTTTTTTCGTTGCCGCCAAATCTCACTATATGAACTTGAGTATTGAGGCCACCGCTTTACACAAGACCCTGACATGACTTATTGACTACTTATGATTAATTATAATTGAATCCCAATTTTGGTAAATATGATGCAAGATTAATTGAATTTTGTTCTTTTTCTTGTCCGACCCGAGAATCAAAGCTGAGACCTCATGCAGTCAAGTTCAACAACTATACCGCTAGACCCCAGAGGAGACTAAATGAGAAATGTTTCATTCAGCCAACACAAAAGCATATACTGACGTAATGCTGATTAATAATATTTTCCTATACTTCAAAACATTGACTAGGCAAACAAAATGATCTAATGTTATTAAATTCACACGAAACACGATTATTTAGAATACTAAGAAACAACGATCTATCAAATAAACTGAGTGGTATGAGCGTGGGCGCGGAGTCCGTTCCCACGACAATTAGCCCACGAATGCCCACTCGTCGCCCACTATTAACTCCTGACTCAGTGGCCACCGGCCGCGGGGACATTATAGAATTTATCACGGGTAAATTAGTTTACTTTTCTTGTCTGTTCCATGCCAATAACTGAAAATTGAAATTCAAAATCGTATCTGATTGGTATTTAACTTATAATTGTCTTGGGTTATTAACAAGTGTATATTTTTTTACAATGTGGTGTGTAATATGTTTGACTGAAACAAATAATCTATTTTAAAATTGAAGCCTAAGATTGAATTTCGAAGCTTTTCCCATTTTGAAGCATTTTCCCCTTGTTGGTCCGGGCTCCTTTGCAGAATAGACTATCTGCCTCCCGGCCAGGGAGCTCGTAAAAGGCGAGCAAAGGTTTTACCGTCATTAACACCGTGATATCTGACTAGGTGGTAGAGTTTCGCAATGGCTCGCCCGGATTGGCACCACCGCCTTATCTATTCCTGCCGCCATAACGTTAGTGCTTAGCGTTGACGTCTTGCGGTTCGGAGGGTAAGGTAGCTGGTAAACTTACTTTTGCTCGAGGCCTAAGATTCCGGCCTCAGGTTGGCAACGCAACATTACCTTTGGTGTCTCTAGGCGGCATGAATTTCTTACCATTAGAAAATCCGTCTGCTTGTTTGCCTTCTAATATAAAAAAACATACTACTTCACATGTACTATAATGATAAGGACAGACATTATGTAGAGCATATTTAACTAAACCAATGATTTAGCCCGTTGAGACCTTATTTAAATAAAAGATATTTTGTCGATTTTCCATTCTTTTTTTTCGTCTACATTTTCAACTTAACATTTGTTTGCACAAGTAACTACTTTGTTTGTTATTTGTATTAAAATAATGAAAGACTTAAAACAAAAATAAGTAATATAAAAGCGGATCACACTAAACAAAATTGATGTTTTAATAAAACTATTACAGGTCAAAAAACGAATAAACTCTTAATAAAGATCTTAATCCGCTAATAATGATTAATATAATCCTTTACTTTTTCATTCCTATAATAGACACAGTCATAAAAATCTATAAACGTCATCACTGTCAATCTTTATTCTTTTATTTTGACAAGATTGTGATAAATGTGCATTTATGTCAGCACAACAATTGACAGCCTAATTTATGTGTCCATAAAAATCATAGAGGTCGTTTATTGCAGCGGATATTTTAGAATAAAAATATGTTTAATTAATCACTTCGATGTTAATTTACATTTGAAAGAAATAAAACTGACATGCGTGAAATGATTAAGATTGCTAATAACCGCCAATTTTGTGATTTTTTTTTATTTTAGCATAAACGCTAATGTCAATTTTGTTGTTTTTTATTATGGAATCTTAGATTAGATTTTTGTGAGTTTTTTGTTATCTAGATATCATAGTAATATTTTAACGAACAGAAAGCAAACCATATATATGGTTTGCTTGTGTCTTTGGCTAGTCATAGGTGCCCTGGGGGCTGATTATGTATCTCAGTGGCCAACTCAATATGGAAAAATGTACCTACATCAAATAGTTGTCAAATGACGTTATTTGTATTTGCTATCTCTATTGTATTTCTGTTGGTCGCTTGAGATAGCAAATATAAAACAAGGCATTTGACAGTTATTTGATGTACACTTTTCCATTTTGAGTTGGCCACAGAGATACATGATCAGCCCCCTGATTGTGCCTCTGCCTACCCTTTCGGGGATATGGGAGTGAAGACACTTTCAAATTGGTTTAGAAATGACGAAGAAATTAACATATTTACATAAAAAAGGAGTCGAACGCTGATTTTTTAAAAAAATCTACCAAGTTATTTACTTCGCTCACGAGTAAACGTGATGTGTTATTTTACTCCATAGTTTGCTAAACAATGCTAAGAAGTACTTTGTAGCTGTAATTATATTTACATGTGAATTTAAATGCACGTGATATACCTACCTACACTTTAATGCTTCAGCCGTTAATCGATTGTTAATAAAATTTGCACAGAAAAATACCTTATAGCGACGTGGTACTAAATAATGACAATAAATAATAATACTGGATTAGTCGGTTAGTTTTCTTGCGCTTTATTACATGTATTAAAAAGCCTTATCTTACGTTATTACTTTATTGTTCGAGCAGATTTTGTTTTGTTTTATCATTACGATTGCAGATTTATAACTTCTTTGATCTTGCATCTTTACGCGTAGTCATAATTATTATTATATTTTATTAATACGTATGTTAATAATAGGGTTACCTTATACACTAAGTCATAGTAGTGTTTTACGTAATAAATAAGAATACAAGGAAATCACAGTAGATTTTATATTGCTTTACCATTTTTTAAAAAATCCCCGAAGCTCATACTTATACCACTAATCCAATATTTAATCCAATATTTAAAAAATAATAATAAAGAGAACGTACGATGAAAATTGCAAATAACACAAAAATATACCTATAAGAATTCAAACGCGTTGATGTCTTTTTAAGGAGACTTACGTGGGCGCTTGGAAGAAATTAACATGAAATATTATTTTACATGTAATTTTTGTAATTATAAATTTTAAACACAATTTAAAATAAAATATTTTAGATTCCATAAAGATAAATACCTAATATTAATTCTATATATTTGTTTTAAATTATTGAAAAAAATTGGAAAGTGTAAAATAAGAATGTGAATGACATGATTTCTATTCAACCCTCAACAACTAGAAATCAGCCTAGAAAATAGAGAATTTTAATATGATTAATAGACTTACTCGTCTGTTATCACCAGGCTTTTTTGGCTCCCCCTGCATCCCCCCAGGAGAGCCCATATTGCCCACCACTGGGTTCGACACCCCTTGCTGTGGACTACCAGCAATACCAGTCACCATTATAACAGTTCACAGTGTTCACTCGCGAGGAAAAATGTCAAAACATGTCGTACTGACAGAGCGTGCAACAAAGACGTACGAAGCGCCGCGAGTCTGACGCGCGACTGTCGCGAGACTGCAAAGATGGCGCGCGGCAGAGATTGCAAGCGAGCGCGGACACGCGACCCAGACACGCTGCGGTGAACTTTCGCGTGCCGAGTCAGATTAAGGCGCCTGAACACTGAACACAAGCTGAAATAGCAATACAAAAAGACCATATAAACTTGGGTCTCTGAGTATTTGTAAAATATTGAACATTGTGCATACGTTTTAAAAAAATATAAATTGATATGTACAAAGGCGAACTTATCTCTTAACTGTATGTATGTATATAATTTTTTAATAAAATAAAATAGATGTTGATTTTTACAGTTTTGTGTATACATAAAATCCCTTACAGACTCCCGGATATGTGTTTTATCGTTCTTATTTTTTTTTTCACTTAAAGATGAATTGTATAAATTTTTAATGTACTTAAATTCTCTTAACCAAAACATTAAATTTACCATGGAAATAGGACAAAATAAAATTAATTTTCTGGACCTTACCATTTTCTTCAAAGAAAATAAGCATCACTTTACAATATTAAGAAAAGACACGTTTTGTGATAATATCATTTCTTCAGATTCCAACCATCCAAGAACTCACAAATATGCTGCATTCTATGCAATGTTACATAGGTTATTGTCGTTACCTTTAAATGACCAAGATTTTAAATCTGAACTTCGAACCATTAAAGCTGTAGCCAGTAATAATGGCTACGATCCTAAACTCATTGATTTGTTATTGAAGAGAAAAGAAAAGAAACAAGTATATCGTTTTATATATCCAGGTATCATTCAAAAGACCTCTAGTGATAATAAAAGGTATGCCAGACTGCCTTTTCTGGGTAAGATATCCTATAAATTAGCCAGGATGATCAAAGATTGTCAAACGGTATTTTACACGTCTGGATCTTTAAAACACCTTCTCTTCAATAACAAAACTAAGACATCAAAAATGGTGCGTAGTGGTGTTTATAGGTTGGAATGTGAGGGATGTAAAGCAGTGTATATTGGACAGACTGGGAGGTCTTTTTCAGTATGATTAAGAGAACATATAAGGAATTGGCGTACTGGTAAAGGGGAGTCTACATTTGGCAAACATCTGAGGGACGAAGGTCATGCATTTAATCCTACAAAAAAAATTTCGATCCTACATTATTGTAATAAAGGTAGAAGGCTAAATGCTTTAGAAGCCTTAGAAATTAATAAAAGAAAAAACAATTCACAATTGTTAAATGACCAAATAGAATTGAACACATCCCCCCTATTAAATATTTTCTAATAATTTAATATAATCTAATAAGTAATATAATTTTTCTCATAAATTCATTTCAGTTGTATTATTATTATTATTATTGCTTTATTGACTGCTTACTGCTTATTTTGTATTGACATATCCTTTAATATTTATTTTAATGTATTTTCATGTTGGATATTTTTCCTATATAAATATATAATTTTAATTTAAATAATTTTACTTTTAATAATTAATTACTTATTTTTTATTTTTTTGGTCTGACATTTACATTTAATTTAATATTACTTTTTTAATTTTGACATGGACATTTATTATTTTTTCTTTTATTTTTCTTTTATTTAACTGACTTAAGCATAAATAATTAAGTTTTACATATGTATAAATAGCAAATTAAATTTAGTAATTAATTAATGAAATTGAGGTAATTAACATGTTATTTATTATTGTTTTCTCAAATTGGATTAATTTCCTGATTCACTGGGGAAAAAATCAATAGCTTGCAACCCTATTGTATAACGCATTTAAGTTTTTTTGTATCTACCCACTATGAAATGAATTTAGGTTTATTATTCAAAAATATTGTTCAGTAATTTAAGTTCTAGCCCTGATGATGCTGTAAAAAGCGAAACGGGTAGGCTATTTATAAAATAATAAAATATAAGTGATACGTAAAACAGTACAAGTGTTTCTTCATTTAAAAATATGACTACTTTTTAAAAATGAGTACATACACAATTTAAGCGTTTTAGGAAATTCTACCCCAAAGGGGGTGAAACAGGAGTTGAAAGTTTGTAGGAAAGTCCTTATCAATGTGTTACAAAAAATAATAATTTAAATTAGTCAGTAACTATATTAACTGCCACGCGAGCACAACCGCGGGTAACAGCTAGTTAGTTAAAAATATCATGTGTGGGATGCCTAAATCAAATAAGTCCTAATGCTGACATCATTCGCGTCGCTTACCTCCACACACACGCCGTGGAAGGGCCGTGCAGCTCGCCGACTGAGATCAAAGCCTCCGACGCCGCCGTCCCCTGCTTTGCATATGCAAACTATATCCTTAACCCATCCTCAATTTACCAAGGTTTATTTAAATTTTCTAATGTTGGAATCCTTTTGGGAGAGAATATAAATCTTATGAATAACACGTTCTTACTAATATTATTTTTAGTTTTTTGAATTGAAATTTATTTATTTGCAAAATAACATGTATGTTAAAAAGTTACAAAGATATTTAAGCATATTAATTATTAACATATTCTATCATATTGTGGTGTGAAAATGTTTGTCGGAACTTTGTCCTATTCGATGGTATCGTCAGTAACTAATAAAATTGTGAAAGTACATATTTCGGTTGCTAGCTATATATCATATAACTGGGCACGTATCCAATCTCGAGCTATGTCTACCTATATTTGGTTGTAAAGTCCTGATGACGCTGTGAAAAGTGAAACGGTTTGCGTAAGTGTAACTTAAAGAGTTAAATAAAGCACGCTGTGGAACCGTACAAGTATTATTTGAAGAGTGTATTTCTGTCTGTTTTAATTATTTATCTCTCTCTCTTCAGTCGATTCCCTCACTGCTGAGGATCGTGACTCCTTTGATCCTGTCTACCAGCTGCTTCCATCGGTTGCGTTCCGTCGCTTGATGGAGCGCAGCGCTGACGGGCATCTCCAGCTGTTTGGAGATTTGGTCCGACCACCGATTGGGACTTCGTCCTCTAAGTCTTTTCCCCTCCACCTTTCCTGTCACTATCAGACGCTCCAAATTGTTGCCATCCCTGCGTGCAACGTGGCCGAAGTACTGCAGTACTGAGACGTTTGTGCGGTGGGCTGTCCATGGTATTCTCAGCATTCGGCGCCAGCACCACATTTCAAAGGCGTCGATTTTTTTTCTATCGGCCGCCTTGATTGTCCACGTCTCGACACCGTAGATGGCAATGGGAAAGCTGAGCTTGCGAACGAACGAATTATTTATAAATAAAGACTTTTTATGGACAAATTAAATTAACTATGAACTAAACTCGGAGCTTCCCCTACGCCTTATTTCACATATTATGCTAAACCGATTTTGGTAAAACGGTTACAGTTTTTGCTTTAAATCCTTAAAAATTGTGATAGCCTAATTTATTATACATGTTTACAAGCATATACTCGTAATTTGCTTGCTTTGGGTGACAAATAGGTTCAATTTGCGTGACTTGTCCAGGGACAAGGACTGTGGTCTAGCGTTCCGGCGTCGGGCTCGACTTCTTGGGGCCTCTTGGGGCTCGGGTCGGGCAACAAAGAAAAATAGAAAATATTTATTTTTAATGTTCTAATAAAAATAACGTTGCCCATGGGTGAATATGTGCCCTTAGTGTCTTCAGATAGTCGTGGTTGTGCCACTTCGGGGACATGAGTGTGAAGAAGCCTTTTTATGTAATATATAATACCGTTTCAATATTGCAGTCAATTCAGTTTAGGTTATTATAGAATGCCTATAAACGTACTATGTGCCTGTTTAAAAAAAACGTTTTAATACCGGCGGCCATTTTTAAATCAATGCTTACATACATATAGAAAATAATTCCCATTTCGTAAGTGGAAGACCAATTTAGCTAATTCTTTTTTTGTGTTATTTATCGTCTGGCGAAGAATCGTAAGAAGGGAAATCTTGGAAAATAGTAAAAAAACATTTTAATTATTCCTTTACATATAAACTCAGTAGTTATTAAAATTAAACGGTATGAAGTTAGCGAAATCGACTAGTTACAAATATATTATGAACAACAAAAAACTGTCCAACAGTGAAAAAACATAAAAGGAAGTATTTTTGGAGATATGAACTGTTATTTGAATAATGTAATACTGTAACAAATTAACGGGAACATTTTTTAACAAATTTTTACCAACCTTAACAATACAGATAAACTATTACAATGAAACTGCTCTATTTTTAAATACTTTATGACCGTTTATAGAGCAAAGTTTGTCTTTGAATAGTTTTTTGGCGAGAACCGAAATGTTTTGTTATAATTTTTAGCATTGAACATACGGTGTAGGGATGAGACGACCCTATTGCCACTGAGTGATATAATCTACCAATTTAAAGCTGCTGAAGTATTCAAGTAGTTTCCTGGATTATTTCAGTAGAATAAATCATCTGTTTTCTTATCAGGCAGCTTGTAAGAGGCGAGCTTAGGTTGAATAAGTCACTATCAACAAGATCACTTGTGCTACAGTAAGCAACTTACAAGGACAGGGATCTACCATTCTACCTATTCCGCCCGTCTGACCTAGCTAACCTAGTAGTAAATATATTTTAACGAATTTGTATTTAAAAATAAATGAATAACATAAATCAAAACTATAATATATTTAATTGAATTAGATATTTGCATACCACAATGTGGTAGAATATGTTGTTACGAATACGTATTCTGTAACAACATATTCCACAAATAAATAAATTTCATTTTTATTTGATCTATCATATTCCGGTCTGGAAAAAAATGTAAATTATAAAATACTAAACATTGCTACTCCATAACGTCTTTCATTAGAATAGCTTCTAAATTCAAAATGGTACGAGTATATTTCTTAAGCCCAACTACTATACTTTATGAATAGTTAGTGCGCCATGTGTAATCTTTTATCGTTACTATCAATATATTTGTTTACGTGTGTGTTAAATGCATGGTAGTGTGGGTAATGTTTTATTTATTGATTTAATGTACTTTATAAGCATTATAATTGAAAATTATTAGCGTTTTGGGCCTTTACCATGAGTTTGTATAGATTACGTTCGGTAAGTTACGCGTCGAAATCTATGACATTTTTGGTCTGAAAATATGTTTCCCTTAGTTACCACTAGAGGCGCTGTTCAAAGTTTTCATACAAATAATTTACAGAGACGGTAGCGGGTATAGTAAACTTGACAAGCCGTAAACTCATGGTTAGGGCCCTGCTCTTCTACACATATACTATAAGTGTGACAAATTTTATGCTCCTACGCCAACGCAATTTTGGTAAAAAGGGGTTCAAAGTTTTTTGCTTCACGTATTAATATACAGACTGACTGGTGAGATACCTTCAATACTTATGGAGAGTACTCGGTACTCGATTCACGTTAACTTGATATAAAAAAAAATAGAAGCTTAATTTTTTATCGAAATATCTCTAAAAATAAGTGAAATTTGGATATTATACTCCGTCACGTGCGGCGCGGTACACGACACGCCGCCGCCACGCCCGCTCTTCATCCCGCTACCGCGGTGTCCAATTATTCCGCAGTTAAATACTGGACTCTCGGTGTACTGTGTACGAAGTTTACTAAGAAGTTATTTAATATTTCGTTTTTATGTTATTTTATTTCATGATATATGTTCGCATACTATCACGTCCTCAAATATTGAAGGTATCTCACCAGTCATCCTGTATAGATAATGCAAGTGCCATATTTGTGTTTTGTCACTGTATGATGTGATAATTCCTTGTGTATAGAAGGCCTTTGGTTGACCGCTAATAAATAGACACGTTTTCAAAAACATTAGTTTCGGACAGCCAGCGTCAATACCTTTCTACAAAATGAGCGATTACTGCAGTTCAGCATTTTAAACGCAAAACCCTTTGTTCTTTTGAAAGCAGGGTTTATTGCTACCTATTTTGAAAATACTTTTACAACTTTTCAAAGAAATCCTATTGTCCTTTTTACTACGGTTAGACGACTGAAGAAAGCATGTTGAAAAGAGATGTAACCGCCCTGTGCCCACATTAAGTCATGGTTATTTATTTCATACAAAGAAAAACATCTTTTGATGCAACCCTCTACTGTCAGAACAAATTATACAAAGAAAGATGTAGTCGAAACACCCTTTACTTTAACGTCTCGTTAAATACACTTGCGGGTTGATATTTTTTTAATTGTTTGATAATCGAACAGATTTCCAGATTTTTTTATGATAATGGACGGCAAACAAGCAGACGGATTTCCTGATGGTAAAAAATTCACGCCGCCTAGAGACACCGAAAGTGATAATGGAAGCATTGGATGTTATGGTGGCAGGAATAGGTACGGCAGTGGTACCAATCTGAACGAGTCGCTGCGAAACTCTACCACCTAGTGTTAGTGACGTTAAGCCCATGCTCGCCTTTTACGAGCTGCCTGGCACGATAGCAGATGGTCTATTCTACAAAGGAGCCCGGACCAATACGGAAAAAAAAGATGGTAAGAAATTCCAGACGTAGGCACAGGCACCAAAGATTACTTCGTTGCCAACCTAAGGCTGGGATATAACGCCTCTTACGTAATTAAGTATGCTGACTGCTCTATCTATTTTTATGATATTGGAAGGCAAACAGAAGAAGGTAAGAAATTCACGCCACCTAGAGACACCAAAGATGGTGAGGGAGCGTTGCCAAACTGTAGACGGGATATTAGGCAAAAGGCTCGAGCAAAAGCAAGTTTAGCGGCTACTTTATCCTCCGAACCAGAACACGTCAACGGCAAGTGCTGACGTTATGGCGATAGGAATATGTGAGGCGATGGTATCAATTCGTGCGAGTCACTTCGCAACTTTACTACCTAGTCAGATGTCACAGTGTTAGCAACGGCACAGGAAGGCAGATAGTCTATTCTGCAAAGGAACCCGGACACACTAGAGTTACAAGTTAATGAACTATTTCCTACTTTCCAAAACGTAAGTAAGTAAAATCATTTTAAAAACAATTCATATTTAACGTTAAACAAGTCATTATTGTCTATAAGTTTCTGACAATATCGCAAACGGCCATGGTGTTTGAAGGACGCGCACGTACCACGGCGCCTTTATAAAGTGTTTGTATGAAAATGAGATTTGCAAAAAATCTCAGATGTGCCTTTTTTCATTCGCCGTTCGCTGAGACTATATTATAGGCCGCGTCTTGAAGAACAAAGACGCAGGTAGTATGAGCTTGAACGTGAAGGTGGGGATGCCTAGTGTAACCACTATGTTGTCTACAATCAGGACACAGTAACACACTTTGATCAATGAAAAGAAAAATAAATATGTATTAAAAGACACAGTTGCTGACCTAACGAACTTCTTACACTTTATATTAAGTATGCTAAAAATCTTAGCGCGAGGATATGTATGTATATAAGATTAGCTGTACGTTTAAATGTTTCTCTACATTACGGATTTTAAATTATTTGGTCGATAAAGCCCGGTGAAGTTGTAAAAAACCGCAAGTTTGGCAACACATTAGCGATTAAAAAAGTTTAGAGGGATAAAATAAAAAATAAAACAGAAGTGACAGATACGACGACGCCACAGCATAAATTGCAGGTATTATCTAGTAGGGACTTGGCGTGAAGATATGTACGAGTATGTATGTATGGTAGCATTATCTAGTAACGTAGATTGCTGGATTATCCAAGCTGCTATATCAATTTGTATGATAGTCTTGTATGGGCTTACTCATATTAAGACTCAACTTAACCTGCAATTGCAATTTTGTTGACATTGCATGCCCTTGTCGTGTTCCTGTTTAGAGAGTAGACCTGGTAAATTGTCATGAGTCATCTAAAACTCGGATAAGCAATGCATCACTAACATCTTGTCTAAAAGCTCATGTATTTGTTATACATCATGTACTTACAGTACTAATATTTAAATTATGCGCGCTTTACACTTTTTAATCTTTATACTTTTATTTTTTAAATTGGCTGACGTAATCTAAATTTAAGTTAAATTATTAAATATGTGTTATAACAACTCTATATAGATATCTTTAAAATACACTCAGATTTCCGAAGCTTGACGAATATAGCCGAAGCGCATAATTTTAATAGTCTACTGTAAAGTTTTTTGCACAATCCTTGCAAGCCTACCTTGCTTCCATCACAATCATTTTTAAACAAAAACGCCGCTTTTGGAGACTCTTGACGCCGCCCTCGGATGAAACATGAGCTGTTTGTCAAATTAGGCAATAGATAATAAACTTATTATTAGACAACCTACATAATACATTTATTGACAAAAAAGCCATCTTCACTTCTCAAGACCAACTACTTTGTTTCCAAACTTTTTAGAGCGCCATCTGTGATCTTTTATCGTTATCATCAATATATTTGTTTGTGTGCGTCAAATGTATGGTGGTGTGGGTAATGTTTAATTTATTGATTTAATGGACTTCATAAGCATTATTAGGTACTGAAAAATATCAGCGTTCTTCTCTTCTCCTACACATAAACTATAAGTGTGCCAAATTTTATGCTCAGCTGCGTCCTCGAAATTTTCGTAAAAAGGGGTCCAAAGTTTTAGGGGTCCAAACTCCAAATACATAGACAAAATATCATTAACTTTATTCCTAAGTATTTCGTCGAAATTGTGGACACACCAGTACCACATAAATGATTTATAGAGGCGAAGATATGTTTAATACAAAATTTTGACATATTTCCGTTTAGTTTGCAAAAATCGCTCGTATTCACTGAAATAAAACTAGTAGTAAATATTGAGAAGATTTTACTTTTCATGCAAAGTCCGGCGAAGTTTTCACAACTGCCAGGCTAGCAACACATTAGCTATTCAAAAATAACGTTTGATACAGATCCTGACTTGTGTAGACGGCCTATTTCTTTTCTATAATAGCTTACTACTTAGGTAAAAACACCGATATCGATATGAATCTCATATTTCTTTACCTTTTCATATAAGTGTTTGCAATTTTTATAAGCCAATTTTTATAACCCGTGTTGGTCCGGGCTCCTTTGTAGAATATACCATCTGCCTTCCTGCCAGGCAATTCGTAAAAGGTGAGCATAGGTTTACCATCAATCAAATAACACCGTGACATCCTACTAGGTGGTAGAGTTTCGCAGCGACTAGCCCGGATTTGTACCACCGCCTTACCTATTCCTGTCGCCATAATATCAGCACTTGGCGTTGACGTGTACCACCAGTCCGGTTCGGAGGGTAAGGTAGCTGGTAAACTTACTTTTGCTCGAGGTCTAAAATCTCGGCCTCAGGTTGGCAACACACCATTAGGGACACCTTTGGTGTCTCTAGGCGGAATGAATTTCTTACTTGTTTGCCTTCCATTATCATAAAAAAGACAACTTCATCTTCAAGTAAATAATTTTTTATTGTATTCTTCTAGTAAATCTAGGCTGTATAAAATCTAAAACAAAAATACTTTAACTTATAAAACACTGTTTAAATAACAAAGCCTTAAACCAAGAAATGACTAGGTAGTTAAATGACGGTTAAATTTTAAACAGTTTTAAAGAAATCTGTTATAATTGAGACACTAAAAACTAAAAAACGTGTTTTGGTTTCAAAGAATCAACAAACAACAGACATTATGTATTGGCCAAAGTGACCGTTAATTTTATGCCTTGACAACATTCATTCCAACCCAAAGGACATTGTTGTAGATCGTCGTAAACGAACCGACCATCAAACGTTGTTTACAAGTAGTCTTTGTCGGCATAAAAACTTTTTGAAGTCTAAGTTTTTTGGCTTCATCTTTCTGTATAAACCGCGACGCACATTATAGACAAGAGTTCTGAAGCCGAGATGCCTTTTGCAAAAATATTTTAATAATACTCTGTAACAACGCAAAAAGGCTTTTTGTGTTATTTTTACTAGGAGGTAGAGTCCTGCAACGACTCGCCCGGCCTTACCTATTCCTTTCGCGAAATGACAATGCTGGTCATTGGCGTGTTTCGGTTGGAGGGTAGGGTAGCCGGTTTACTTACTTACGCAGGAGGCTGACCATCGTAGCCTCAGGTTGACAACGCACCATTACCACATTTAGTGTTTATAGGCGACGGTATTTCTTACCATCAGAAAATCCGTCTGCTTGTTGTCTCCCTATAACATAAAAAAAGACTTATTACACAAAAATATAGAATTGAAATAGTATTTATATCTTCTTAAGTTTTTTTACTTCTGTAAGACATTACATTACAGAGTTACTAAGCTTCAATACAGGAATTACAGACAATGAATTAGCCATTTAACCTAATAATACTCGCAACTAAATACTAAATAGAAAGCTATCATAACTAAACATGTTAAAAAACACTAAAAGTAAAAAAAACACCCTTAGCAAAGCTAAGCTAAGAACCATCTCGATCACGTCAGCATTCAAACAAAGATGATAACATACATACACACGTACAGCAACATAAGTTTAAAATCATATGTTTAAAGAAAATATAACATTTTTACTCGACAGCAAGTAAAATGTGTTTTGTATTTCAAAATTTTGTATAAAAACCAAGAAATAAACTTTATTTATGTTTTAGTTTTTAAAAATAAAATAAAAATGAAGATACCATACCTTCAAAAAATTAATTCAAAACTAGTTTAACATCAAAAGTAATTACTATCTAAAGGTACGGTAAGTATCATAAATTGCATATGCCAAAATAAAGTGAAGTAAGGGGCTAACCTTATTTTCCTAAATACAGTAAATTTCAACCTGGAGCATGATTATGGTGAACACAGATATTATGGCGACAGCAAGACAAGGGCGACAAGAATAGATAAAGCGATTACCAGCAAAAAGTCGTGGTAAATTTTGATGTCAAAATAATGTTTGCAATGTGCGCTTGCCTTTACTTTAAGAGCAAATAAATAAATATAGAAAGCAATCAAAAGTTTAGCACCCTGTGTATTAAGTCAGCAAAATACATTGTCAAGAGAAATGCATGGGTTCCCTTACGACTGCCTTTGTTCAAAGTACTTTCTATACAAATACATTTTACGTAAAGATTTTGAAATATGGGGTTATGAAGATACTACTTTTGTGAATTGTAATTTTTTAAAAACCGTAAAATGTCACTTGTACGTATATGCTAATTAAAAAGCTATAGCACAGATTAATACGTATTTACATGATCAATGATTAAACGGGTCACTACTTTTTTTAATGCCTTTAATGTTGCTAATTATTTTTACAGCTTTATTGGTCTTTGAGGGCCGAGCTTAATGCTAAGCCCGAGACATCATTATTTAGATAGATTGGATAGTTCCCTACAACGCCAGCAACAATGGCTGTCTCCCGGGAGACTGTACCTCGACTTGATGCTGTGTTAGATGGGTCGATTAGAGGGTTTTGCGGCTCGTCGCCGGGCAGAAAATTGTCCTTCGTCGCCGAGACCGGAGGCGGAGGTGTGGTGTTACGTATGCTAGTTGTGTTTGGGTTGGGAATGAGGTTAGGGTCAGCAATCGTTATCGGTTCGGGAGGATCCGATAGTAGTCAAACACGGGTGCTAACACCGGGCTTGGATGGGCAGTCATTATTTCAAAGTTCAGATAACTCTTTGAAATGCTGCGCTATTGTAGATCTACCTATAAGTCAAGATCGCGGTTTAGGTCCTCGTTACGTAAGCACCACGGGCAACTGGTGGCAGTGCGTATGAACCTAGTTTGGACTACTTGTAATTTTTTAAGGGGGACGGATAGGTATGTGCGAAGGCTAGACTCGCGTAAGCTCAGAGTGACATAACGCGTATCTTATAAAGTGTCTGTTACAAAGAGACATTTTACTTTTATTATCAATTAGATCGTAAAGGCGGCTGATTACGATCATCTCTTACAAAACCACTGATAGTAGAGTACACAAATTATTCACTACTTATTTCTAAAGATAGGGTAGCCATTACACATACACAAGAAACAATGATACAAGATAACAACGCACCTATAACATAACATGTGTCTAAAGACCTCTGTGGTCTAGCGGTCCGGCGTCGGACTTGACTACTTGAGATCCCGGGTGCGATCCCTACGTCAAACAACAAAAAAAGGAATATTTTCAATTTTCTAATAAAAATATCGTTGCCCGAGATAAGATATATGCCCGGTTGGCGATAGGCTTCCCATAGTGTATTCCACTAATCGTGGGTGCCCTGGTTGTGCCTTTGCCTAGCCCTTCGGAGATATGGGCGTGAAGATACTTATGTTTCGAAAGGTCACTGTTGTCTCTTACCTTCGGGAAACCCGTGCGCATCTCCCTGATGCCCGCAGATAACCGCATCCTATAGGCGCCATAGATGTTATGGGTACGTTGCTATCCTATAACCGGGGTATTAGGCAAATTGTACACATCTACAGGCTACCCTACCCGGTCCGGAACATGACAATGTCATTATGACGTTAGAGAAATGTAAAGCCTGGAATCCACAGCCGAGCAAGTTGCTGCACAAAACAGTAAAGGCTCAAAATCTTAGCGATTTCCGATATTGGACGACGCGACGTGTAAATTGCCATTGCCACCTATCACATCGTGGGACTCAGTGTCTTCGGTTGTGCCTCTGCCTACCTCTTCGAGGATATAGGCATAAGATCCGTTTTTTTTACTTATACAAAAAAACTTTTTCTTGAATGTATCATCCTCTGTGGTCTAGCGGTCCGGGTGTTGGACTTGACTGCATGAGGTCTCGGGTTCGAATCCCGGGTCGGCCAACAAAAAGAAAATTGGATTTTTCCAATTTTCTAATAAAAAAAATGTTGGTCGGGATTGGAAATGTGCCCGGTTGGCGATAGGCTTACCACCTATCACATTATGGGTCTTCGTCTAGTCTTCGGCTAGTCGTGGGTGCCCTGGTTGTGCCTCTGCCTACCTCTTCGAGTATATGGGCGTGAAGATACTTTTTTGTATCATAATTTGAAACCCACATGTCCATACTCGGCACTCGTAATTGGGCGACAATCATCCCGATGGCGAATATCAGGATTAATGTAATTTACAATACCTTTTTTCCTGATAGCCACCACCTGCGATATACAAAGATGGCCCCAAATTTCGGGATCCTCCGCAATTACCATGCAAACCTTGTTACTGATAATTGCTTGGAGGTGAAAAACATGGTGTCAAAATTCAAAAACAAACATGAGTTATTTTGGAAGCCTAATTACGAATTAAGCCGGGGGCGAGCAGACACTGATAGTGAGGAAATTACCTCGAGTTTCGCTTGTAACCTTTTGTTATTCGCAACTTGTAATTTACTCGAACCGAGGCGATACCTTAGGCAAAAAACTAACGATAACACATTATATGGCACGAAAATAGGGTGACCAGATAGTTGGGATCTGTCAGGATTCTCTTTATCTCATGTATTCTAGCCTAAATCTAAGCTTGGACAGTTGGTGCTAGTTTTTGGAATATTTCTACAAACACAGATATATCACGGGCAAGGGAAATCATAATAATATTTACCAGTGGATTAATACACTACATATGCCAATATAAAAACAAAAAATGAATTAAAATTGAAATCTAACTAAACAAGATGTCTTGCTCGAGGTTCCTTTCCAGAATAGACCATATTCCTTCCTTCCAGGCAACTCGTAAAAAGTGAGCATATGCTTAGCGTCACTAGCACCGTACTTACTTAAGCTTGAGGCCTAACATCCCGCCATAAGGTTGGCAACGCACCATTTCCACCTTTGGTATCTCTAGGCGGCGTGGATTTCTTACCATCAGGAAATATGTCTGCTTGTTTGCCTTCCAATATTGCCGTTGACTTGTTTCAGTTCAGAGGAAAATGTAGCCGGTAAACTTACTTTTGTTTGAAGCCTAATATGCCAGCCTCAGGTTGGCAGCGTACCATAATCATATTTAGTGTCTGTATGTGTGAACCATCTTACCATCAAAATTATAAAATATATGACAAAAAGTATACCAGCCATTTACTTACCAGCCACTCTCTGATATCTCTTCTGTTTCCGTTTTCCTCTTTTTTAAAAACTTAACCACTTACTTAGCCACTTACCTTGAAGCCGCTCTCTGAAGTTTCTCCTGTCTCAAGTTTTTCTTTCTTTTTTTGTAAACACCAAACATGAACTGTATCTACTCTTCAGATCGGAACAAGACGCAAATAATTTTGACAGCAGGAATAGGTAAGGCGGTGAATACCTACTAGGACAAGTTGCAGTACAGCAATCTTCCACCATTGGTCTTTTTGATGATACCCAAGTTGGCCTTAGGAGCTAGGTGGTAGATTTTCGCAGCGACTCGCCCGGATTGGTACCACCGCCTTACCAATTCCTGCCGCATAACTTCAGTGCTTGTCGTTGACGTGTTCCGGTTCGGAGGATAAGGTAGCCGGTAAACTTACTTTCGTTTGAAGCCTAACATCCCGGCCTCAGGTTGGCAACGCACCATAACCACCTTTGGTGCCTCTAGGCGACGTGAATTTCCTACCATCAGGAAATTGGTCTGCTTATTTGCCTTCCAAAATCATAAAAAAAACCTTAGGAGCCTCTTAGCAGGAATACAGACAGTCTATTCTATTCAGGACCCAGGACGACACCGGTTTTTTTCTTCTCTTTAATAAATACGTTTTTCTAAATGATGTTCGTCGTCGCAAAAATTTTATACAGTTGCCGTCAATAATACCTATTATGTGGACGTTCTAAGAAAAGCTAAATTTAAATTTTATTAAACTAAAACCAATATTTCATTCAGAATTCAACTCTGTGCTTTAATTTCTTTTTAAATTTGACTAGCACATTTAAAAGTAACAATTATTATAGTTTATATATAGTATCTTCAACTTAGATGCCGCAATGAAAGTACCTTTTTTTATTTTGTCCAGATATTTTTTTAGTCTACATATTTCGGCATTTCAATCTGGCTACCCTACATGATTGCCGTCCTTTTTGGTCAGGTAAAAAAAATGTCATATTCGTCGTAAATTTATATTTGAGCTTTACAAAAATACGTATTGATTTATTATATACAAATCGTTTTACAATTAAGTAGTTATATTAATTTACTTAAACATAAGAGTTCTGTCATTTCATTCATGATAATCACAGCAGTATTATTTTATCTACATCTACAATATGTATTAAAATGAATAACATAAATTTTGAGCCTTCAAAGTAAATTGTTACGAGCTTTTCACCCAACGAAAAAAATAAAGTTCAAGTTTATAAAATTTAAGTTCATTTTTTTAGAAATAATTGCGAATAAAACTAAATATCAACCTTGAGACTTTTGACTTGGTTTAAAAAATACCTACGGATCAGCTAACCTGACAAAAGACGCCGATTCAAATAAAAAATCAAATGCGAGTTGTATTTGTGTAATCTTTCTTAAATGATTTCATAAGGACCTTGAACAAATTATGAGAAAAGATTAATTCAATCGGTAAAAGGAAATAGAATATGATATGTTCTCTATTATTCGTTTACAATTAAAATTATTTTTTTCAAAAATGATTTCTTCAAATCAAATATCCCCTTAAAAACGAATAAATGCTTCCCTTTGTTTCTTAAACAGGTTTTGGGATATTTAAAAAGCAATTGTTATAACGAAGGTAATTTTTCATTTTCCTTTCTTTAGCAGCACTTCATTGTAAGGTAAAAGAAATCTGACCAAATCGAAAGGGTCGACCGCAACTATTGGTCAATTTGAAGATGAATGAATTATATATCGTATACAATACAACAGAAATAGTAAATACCCATAACTAACTACTTAACTATATGTATTTACATGGTTATGAACAACATGGTTTCGGCCAAACCTGCGCGGTCAAAGCGAAAGTAAAGCGGGAGCGTTAACCGCGAGGCGGATACTGCCATAGTGCATGTATGGCGCCTTGCACACCGTAGCGACCCTAACGCGGAAACGCGGTGTCAGCTTGTTGTCAGGCGTGTCTTACGGCATACAAGTATCTCGATGGGTTCTAATTTTTGCAAGAATTTGGAAACTTTTATACTGATATATTTATCAACGATATATCATAATAAAAAAAAAATACCAGATGAAGTTAATTTGACCGTCTTGAAAAAAATGTGCCCTAACTTTACTGATCATCCACGAGGCTTGGATTCAATTACCGATTGTGTGATGAACATTGTAATTTGTCTAGATTTTTATTTATAAACTATGATAGACACGTGCGACTTCAGTGACAATGGACTAAAGCGAAGTTCGGGGTTCGCGCGGTAGTCGCACGTGAGTTTCGCGATGTGGACACTACCACTCGCGTGCCGCCCGCTTGACGCTCAGATTTAGCCGAAGCTCTATCGCTAAACAAAGCGATCTTTACAAGACAACCTTCTAACATGCGTAGGTTTAGCTTATAAATAATATATAATTCCTTGCCACGTTTAAAAATTAACAAACAGCTGTGGTTGATTTTTTTATAGTATATAAAATATACATATTGGTTAAAATTTTAGATTTTATCTTAATATATATAAATCTCCTGTCACGATGTTTGTCCGCGATGGACTCCTTAGCTACTTAACCGACTTCAATGAAATTTGCACACCGTGTGCATTTTGGTCTAACTTGAGATATAGGATAGCTTATATCTCAATTTTATGATAAAAAAAATTACCGTCCGAGCGAAGCCGGAACAGGCAGCTAGTAGTATATAAAATATACATATTGATTAAAATTTCGATATGTATTTATAGTATTATTTATATATACATTACATATATAGTAGTGTTATAATTTAGTCTTATTAAAATCTTACACACACAAAGTTATAATTATGTGTGTTAAAGATTTGTATCATGAAATACACCACAGTTTTTGAGCCCGTGTATGTTATTTTTCTAATGAACAGTATTTTATAAAATTTCAGTTCAATCTATATTCTATCCGTAACAAAATACTTTAAGGTTTTTAAATTTTTTAATTCTTTTAATTATCATAATTATAAAATTATATATTATTATAATTTTACATTGGAAAACATCTACATTTTACATTGAAAGACTTCCGAGATTCAATTACTTGCTACATTCACAGATATTCCACAAGTTTAATTTTAATAATATTATTTTTTGGTATAGGTACTAATCCCTATTAGATATGGAAAATATAATTGATCTAAGAACCCGCTCTAAAGTATCACTTTCATGTTTAAAGTAAAAAATGTTTTTCTATAACCTCACTTGCCTTATTTTTTTTACTTAGCAATAAATAACTAATACTGCACCAATTATGTAGATTATATTTTGGCTAGGGTTTTTAGCCAATGATGGTGTCAAGAATCTCCGAAACCAGCATGTTTATAAGAAAGAGTAATTAATGTGGAAAAAACTAAACACGTCTGCAAAATCGCGACAAGTCTCACTATTCCTCTAGATATTCTCTGCCTACCACGGAAGAGAGTTGGCGCGAAGGCATATGTTAGCATAGAATAGAAATAAAAAATATGAACGGCAGATGAATTGAGTAATTGTTCCTCTCCTAACAAACGTTGCCTATGGACACCAAAGATAAGCGAGAGAAGAGAAAGAATCTACCTTGATGCAAGGATGATTTGCTTAGCCGGCTACGTGAAAACCGGAACAAGACAATGTGTTTTTTGTTTGAAGTGAAACTTCTTTATCGGGGTTGAAAAAATGTAGTGTAACATTTTTTCGTTACGCGTCACATTTTTCAGTTACGCGTCATCTTTTTTCTTATCCCTACCACGCGTGATTCGAAGTATACATTCTCCAGCGGAGTAGGGATTGGCACTAAACTTTATTTAACCAATTTCTTTAAAGTTGCATAAAGTAAATTATTTTTTGAAAAATAACGTCATAAAGAAGTTTCACTTCTTCACTTCTTACGAGTGTACGCTAGTACACGCACACATTTTTTTTAATATACATTTCTTACGAATGAACAAGAAAGAATGTGTTCTGTGATCTTAAAAAGCGAGAGTGGTAATATAAGAATTACCTAACGCAGACAATCATCGCAAAAGAGTAAACACATTTGTTCTTATTTCAAAATATTCTAGAAACCCATCACACCAGTCACATTACACAGTTTGATTATTGGTTGCTCTTGCACCAATCAGAAGACTCAGCTTGCCATGTTGCGGCCGTCACCATAGTGATACAAAATTTTTTTTTACATACCCAAGTCTTGAAAGACCATAATCTCAAATTCCCAATCTATTAACCTACTAAGCAAAGTACTAGCTGTACTGTATTTTAAACCAAGTTTGGAAAAAGAAGTATCTTATATGTTTTACTCATATATACTCGTATGTATGTTAAAACCATTTCTCTGTCATTTCTGAACCGATTTAAAATGAATATTATATATCTTTTATTCGCAAAAGCATGATTCCGAGTACACTACGAATACAAGCACACTTCCGTGGTGGTCTCTTTACCCCAAGTCCAGATCTGATGATGAAATCAAAGGGAAATCCAGAAAAATACCTAATTTTTGCAGTTTCACTGCCCTTAAATAATTAAATTTCTAAAATAATAATAATAATTGAGGTGAACCTTATATTTTCGATAAAATAAGACAAGTGAAGGTAAGCCAATTAGCTATTTGACTATTGCAACAATAAAATATTAAATATAGCTTATATGTTAACCGTACGTATGTTATCAATAATCACTAATGCCCGGTTCCTATATTAGAAAAACTAGCCGTTTTTGCTTACGAACGGTACCTTTTTGTACTAATAGTAAAAAATCTAACTACGTTCGTTCGTTGCTATTGATAGCTTTTTTTTGAGTAACTATGAGCAACGCTTCGTTATTTTTAGATAAACAACCAATGGTTATACTAACAGATTACGGTTCGTTGATTATAGGAACCGGCCTAAGTGTAAAACACGGACGACCATGTTTGAGCATCGTGTGACGAAATAAAACGTCACCCATTGGTCAGAATTTGGAGAAAGTTCAAAAACCGGTGATGGTAGTTTAGTTTTATGTTATACTACAGTCTGTTTATTTTAACAAACGAGTACCAATATTTTGCCTGCGTTTCTATTGGTCCACGTAACCAACACAACCGATCAGATCGCTTTGTGCTCATTGTCAAATTATAGGCACGTTCTGATTGGTTTAAATGAACTTTACGTTGATATGTAGATAAATAGCAACGCAGAAAATTTTTTTGGTACTCCTATGCCAAATGAATAGGGTATAGCTGTTTCCCGCGGCGATACCCGCGTAATAAATGGTCATTTTCTTATGAAACCTTTTCTTTTAATAACTAATACAACAAAAAAACACTATTGGTCTATCCGTTGCCGCGTGGTGCGATGACCAAGGGAAATGACGTTTCATTTTTATATATTACATGATGATGGTTTTTAAGTATAATAAAAGTTTAAGAAGCAACAAAACCCTATATTTACTATACAGGGTGACACTTAAAGTGCTAGCCAAATTTTGAGAATCGATGACACTTTTGATCTATGACGTAATTAAAATTTAAAAAAAATATTTATATAACGTAAACAAAGCATAAAACTTGTTCCCACCGACCGCAGTCACATTCGCATGCTAATGAAGTCATGGCTCGTACGAGGTACGACATAGCGTGACAAGTAAAGCGTTTTTTCGGACTATTTTAAACGAATTTTTATAAAAGTAAATATTATAATTTGGCAATAATATATAAAATGCATTTAAGTCTTTACCCTTACATTAAAATTTGGCCGATCCTTTCAAAGTTACCCTGTATAACAATTGTCAAATAGCCAATTACGAACTGATTAATAAATATGTGATAAATAATTGTGCTATTTTAATAGCTTATCACCTTTCAATACTGTTTAATGATGAAATCACTTACAAGTTATAAAAAAAGCATTTTTGGAATGATTTCACGTCCGCTGTCTGCGGTTTTCTAGCCACTGGATAGGGCTCTTAATTATCTAAATTATATTAACATTTAAAACTTAAATATCCATATTTTTAAAAACATTTTTTAAACATTAAAATTATTTACTTAGTAATTTGTACCATAATAAATACTGTAATATGAGTTAATATTATTATTTATTATAATACAATAACTAATTCGAATATAGTGAATATTATATAATATAATATTTGACATTAGAATAATTCGTTAGCCGCGGGTTTTTGAAACATTTGTAAAAAAACATCGAAATGTAAAGCAGTCGATTTTCCTGATCGCTGAAAGGGGCGTTACCAACATGAAGCTGGGAAGTTAACTTAAGCATACTTACTTAAGCATAAGTATCTTTGAAACTGGAACACGAGCGTGGTGAGTATTAATGTTTTCCTAAATGTCAGAATCTAGATCAATTTTCGACTTATCTGAATTGATATCATTGATTTACGTGTTGCAATCGCAACTTTTTTATACTTATTACTGTCGTGTTCCGTTTCACTAGTGATTGTACTAATAAGTTAATTTAGACAAGAAGCGTGTTGGGAAGTGATGACGTGTTTAGAACGTTCAGTTAGTATATACCGCGCTTAAAAAAACTAATACAGCGGTGCAGTATTTAAATTAACTTGCTTCAACATTTCCAAAGTTGAATATCGTTTAGCCTCTACAGGCTCAACATCTCGTCTCAGGTTGGCAACGCAACGATCACGACTTGTATTTGCTTTCATCAGAAAACCATATTTCCCCACCACTCACCCACCATTTCAAAAGTTATTTGTCAATAAGTTCGGTCATTCGGTATGTCGGTCGGTCGATATGTCCGTCAGTCAATGTATTCGTCCGTCGATATAGCGGTCGGTCGATATGTCGGTCGGTTGATATGTCGGTCGGTTGATATGACGGTCAGACGATATCTCGGTCGGTCGATATGTTGGTCGGATGAT
>NJDD01002253.1:53680-65313 GCA_002245505.1 Calephelis nemesis | reverse complement strand
GCTGGTTCGGGCATGTGGAAAGAATGACAGATGAAAGATTGACAAAGCAGATATTGTACATCCGTTCAACAACAAACAATTCGAATGTGGATGGATGTAGGTACCCGGGGAGACCAAGGCTGACATTTCACGATCAGATCAATCGGATATTATCCGAGGGTGGTGTCAAGAGTCTCCGAAACCGGCGTGTTTGTATGAAAAGGGTAATGAATGTGAAGGAAGCAAGACAGGTTTGTCAGGATCGTGAGGTCTGGCACTCGATACTCTCTGCCTACCCCGTAAGGGACTTGGCGTGAAGATATGTATGTATGTTAAGGTTCAAAGATAATGTTGAAATAATATTTCAATGATTCATAAGCTAATAATATAAAATAAAATCACCTTGCACAGTAAAAGAGCAGAAATCGACTCCAACTATTTCAAATTTAACAAATGATTTCAAAATGATCCCACATATATTTTATCTTATCAGTATTTTTTGATTTACATTTTTTTAAATATATATTTTTTTTTATTAAAAAAATATGCAAAAGCATGACTAAAAACAATAGACGGATCATAATGAAATCATTTTCAAGGATTTTTAATAAACCGGTTGACTATTGACCGAGTAATAGCGTAACAAACATAAATACATACAGTCGAATTGAGATCCTTTTCCTTTTTTGAGACATTAAAAAAATGAATTGCATTCAATGTATTCTTTTTTAATTTCTGCTGGCTGAAGTATCAATTGGTCGCTATGAATCCGCGGATTCATAAGTGTATGTGTAGGTGTGTTTATTTACACTTATCTCCGCTACGGATGTTTACACTGATGTTCCATCTCAATCCATCAGTGAAAATATTAATGCAGGAAGTGTGCTAATATTTTATTTGTTTATTTTATTTATATGTATCCTTGATGGTTATAACAGTTACAAATATTATTTCTACGAGAAAATAAGTTTACTTTTTTCAAAGTTCAAGTGCTCGTAATGTTGGCCCCACACATGGCTATTTGTCTAGTAGCTGTTGTATTTGCCAAATTATTTGATGTTCGGCCAATTGACAATACGACTGAACTGACAAGAAGGAAAATACCAAACAATTATATCACAGATGATAATATTAGTAATACGTTTTAAAATATTAAAAGAAGTATTTTTCAAAGTTCAAGTGCATATAATGTTGGCTCCACACATGGTTACTTGTGTAGTAGTTATTGTATTTGCCAAATTATTTGATGTTTGTCCAATTGGCAATACAACTGAACACACATGGAGGCAAATATCAAATAATTGTTCCACAGATAACTGTATAACACTAATACAGTTATCTGTGGAACAATTATTAAATTTAAAAATATTAATTAAGCATTTTTATTTGCTACTAAAAATTAAATTTGCTGCATTAGATCAAACACTGTGTTTAACAAATGGACTTTAGTATTTAAAAGCATGCTACTAGCAGAAGGTGGGTTACCTGTTATTTACCTCGGTTGCCAGATCAAGTAATGATTTGATATTAGAAAAAAATGTATACCTACAAACACGCTATTTTATTGCGAACACGTTAAAGTATGGTTGTCTGCAAACATCGGAATAATGTTTTTTTAAATAGTTAAAAAAATCTGTTCAGGTTTAATTTAACTTAACCTGTCAGTTGATTGACAGCACCGCATTCCTCAGGCGTTAAAATCAAAACTATTTAGTATTCTGGTGCGAACAGCCAAAAATAATGGAAAAGTTTGACGTCTTAGCCAAGGATGGGTCCAAGGGTAGGAGATCACTGCCCCTTGGCAAAGACCTATTTTGTATATGAATACTTGAGGGCTAATGACCATAGTCTTGAAAATGATGTAAGAGCGTAACGGCTTGATTAATTAATTAATTTGACAGAGTAATTCAAGAAGGTTTAAATGTACAAAACATAGAAGTTTGCCCACCCTTGCGAAGCTGAGACAAGCTGCAAATTTAAAATATAGTTTGCTTAAACCGTTGCTTTTTATTTGAGGAGACTGGACTTTCTCTAGTCTTCTGCAGTCCATGAGAGTGACATAAGATATTTCTTATCCCGATATCTAATCGGGCTCTAGAAAGTTAAGTAATTTGAATACGCAGATGTAACATCTAGTTGCAAAGGTGTGGGTGAGAGTTTTGGCGCCATCGAGCGAAAAGATGGTCGAAGTTTTTTCATAATTATTGAATTTCGTGTTTATATTGAGTGAAATTAGTCATTTAATGGCATTTTGTTCAATTTTCTTTAGTGAAAGTGCACAAATGAAATAATCTCACTATATGAGCTTGAGTAGTGAGGCCACCGCTTTACACAAGACTCTGACATGACTTATTGACGACTTATGACTTATGACTAATTATAATTGAATCCCGCTTTTGGTAAATTTGATTCAAATTTCTACTTGACTAATGGCAAAATGCTAACGCGAATGCCAAAATCTAAAGTAAGAAAATGTGTGGGTGTTTTCGATGTCACGTAGATTGTTAGGAACTTGTTTGTTTCACAAGTTGGAGCCTGCGGGTGCAAAACCCTTTGTCGGAATTTATACAGTTTTCAAACTTACTTTGTGTTAATATTTATTGGGGATCTGAACTTGATTTATAAATTACAGCCAAGTTACAGGCATCAAAGTGATTTAATTACAATTTTTAGGGTTCCGCACCTTGAAAGAAAAAAACGAAACCTTTACAGGATCAATCAATAGACCAATCAATAAAAAAAATATTCATTTGAACCATGCAAGCGGTAGTAATAGTGCGTGTCGACATTTTTATATATTACAACCGGATCGGAATCATGGCCTCACACTGAGAGGATCCGGCGAAAGAAACACAGCATTGCCTTTTTTCAATAGTAGTAGTTACAATATTAATCACTTGTGTTGTCCGTCTGTCTGTCGAGACCTTTTCTCGTAGGAACGCAAAAAGGTGTCAAGCTGAAATTTGTATCAAATATTTAAGTCTACTGTCTCTTGGAGCTTTGAAAAAAAATCTTCTTAGCTAATGTAGTCAAAAGATACACGTGCTTATGTCTCAAATTTCTGCAAATTTTCGAAACTCACAAAGGAATCAAAACCTACAGGATACTTGGGAACTCAGAATCTTAATTTTTTTAAGAAGCAACGACTTATAGCAGAGACCAAGGTCAAAATGCAAAACCTTTAAATTTGTATTTGCATCATCTAGTATCAATATTTTTAAATATGTGAACGTTTACTAATATGTAGCTTTGTACGTAGCTTGGTGCTCGAGTCCGACTCGCACTTTGCCAGTTTTTGTTTGTTTAACAGAAATGATAAAATCGCACTTGATATTTTTTTTATGTGATAGATTAACGAACAAGGACACTGATCCCCTGATGGTAAGAGATAACCGTGACCTAAAGACACAATAGATGTTACAGGTGCGTCGCTGTCCTGCAGCGAGGATGTTAGTCTATGGCTACCTTACCTACTGACTACCTTACTCTCCGGACCGGAACATGACAAAGTCATTATGGTAAGCTGCACATCACTTTACCACCAGTGGCCTAGTTGGCACTGTCCTGTATATTAACCAGTGCTCTCTGACGAGCCACCAGGCAGAAAGGCAGAAGGTCTATCCTACTCAGCGAACCTGGACCAACTGCTAATCAGTGAACCTCGACCAACTGGGAAAGAATGAAGGAAGTTAAATTGGAATATGTTTTGTAGTTTGACTGATGTGATTGAGCTGGTTCTTACTTACATTGATGAAGGCGGTAGGTATTTTATTTTTGGATATTTATGTTTAAACACTTACGCATTTAGTGTGCTAACGCATGCTCGTATGCACATATACAGGGTAACATTTCGTCGGTCGAATCACGAATAGGTGTAAGTGTATCTTTTGTCAAATACAACACTATATCTCCTAACTTAATAAACCCAGTGGAAATATTTTAGTAACTAAACATTAAGGGTTAAATTTATTCTGAAAGTAAACCTCAACATTTTGTACATTCTTTTAAAATAATTTTGTATGGCCAACACTAATTTGAAATTTCTTTAATTCGCTGTCCTGTAAATTTGTACGAAAACAGTTGCGCCTATTCGTGATTAGACCGACGATTTAAAGGATCAGTCATATATTGAGAGAAGGCTGGAAATCGATAACACTTTCCATTTACGAAGTAATAAAAAGAAATGTTAATTATTTTTCTTATCCCACACATGTATAAAATGCATTGTCAAAACGTTAAAGCTGACCGCAATCGCATACGCAGGCTGGTGATATCATGACTCGTACTAGCTACGACGTTGAGTGACAACAAGTGAAGTATTAACGCCGACTATTTTAATCGAATAATTATAACAGTAAATATTACAATTCGACAATTAATATTTAAAATTCACAAGCCTTCAGTCCCTTATATTAAAATTTGGCCGGTCTTTTGAAGGTAACTCTGTATATCGTCCATTGTAAAACGTCAGATTCTTCCTAAACCAGCCTTCATCAAATCGTACATATAAACCTTGACCGTGGAAGTCTATTTCAATACTCCAATAGAGCAGAATTTAAAATGGAGGCTCATCAAAAATTGATATAGATAAATATCGCGACCCAGATCCGGTTGCTTCGTCTAAATGACCCGGAAACAACCTTGTTTCTTTTGGCAGAAAAGCCTGTTTTGTTTGGCTCTACTTTTGCGGTCTATGCAGTTTTAATATCGCTTATTTAACCAGCTAAAAGAATTTTTGTGCAGCGAACTTGGTGAGCATCAAAAGTGAGCCTTTTGTTAAAGTTAATGCGCTCAGTAAAGAATTTATTTACAGCTTAAAAACTGAATAAGATGAGCAGTGTTGCCAGCCCCAGTGAATAGAAAAGCAGTAGATCAATCTTAAAAAAACAGTAGAAAACAGTAAAATTACATTTTCAAAACATTAAATCTACTACATATCTCAAAAACCTTTCAATTGGGACATAGAATTAGTTATATAGATGCATAAGTTAATGAAACTACTGCAGAACTACCAGTAGTACTTCTTTAAATAACACATTTTTTTATAAAGTACATTATTGAAAGAAAAACAACATAATTGAATTATTCATTAAAAAATAGGTGATCAAAATTACAAACACTGTTCATTGTTGTATATTACTCTATCCTAAACATTTTTATTTCATTGTTTTTGTTAAAATAGTACATCCTTTTATTAAAATTTTTCACATGATTTTCAGTAGCATCAAATGCATAACATTCCTCTATTTCAGATTTTGTATGTAAAATGCCTTTCATTTGTGTTAATAACAACACGGGCATAAAAAACAGTAGAAAATCGTACTAAAACAGAAAACAGTGTTGTCACGTCAAAAACAGTAAATCTACTGTTAAAATGAAGATGTTAGAATGAGATACTACCCGAGGCCTGGTACTAGAATATAGTCGTCTTTGCTATCTTTATAGTATAAAATCCAAACTTAGGTTTACCTTCACATAGCTGGTAATAGGATGACACATATTTTATAATAAACTAGCCGACCCGGTGAACTTTGTATCGCTTGCTAGCAGTTTGTACGGCAAAAGAAAGTAATTTATTTTCATTTTCATTGAATCTTTCCGCGTTTTTTTCTTCATAACAATTCTCGTAGCAGTATCCAACACAACAAAAAAAGAAAAAAAAGCGGGAAATTGGAGGGAAAATAGTTAAAAAACAAAACTTGTCTTTTCCCATACCAGCTGAACGGGTGGAACAAAGGTCACCGAGACAGCTAGTAAATAATATAACATTAGGGATAGCAAGAATTGTGCAAAGTTTAATCATTCTGGCGCCATGATTACCTACTGACGAATAAGTTGCAACCGCCATTTTGAAAATCTTTCTTATGTTTACATTTTTTAACCACCGACGCGGACGGTGTTATAAGTTTGACATGTCTCTTTAGGTCTGTGTCTTAGGGGGCGTCCATAAATTACGTGAGGTGTTTTTTTACATTTTCTGAATGGTGAGATTACACGAGGCCTAATCTCCCAGCCTCAGGTTGGCAACGCGCCATTACCACCTTTGGTATCTGTATGCGGCGTAAATTTTTTGCCATCAGGAAATCCTTGTTTGCCTTCCAATAACATAAAAAATCCTAAGTGATAGAGTATGGAGATGGCAAAAAACGGTCGCGCAGTATCATATGCAGATCACTCCAGCGTGGGCTGCAGCACTTCTGGTCTATTACAACTAAATTAAGAAAATTAACTTTTTGGTATAAAACAAATACGGTTGTTTGACAGTCAGTAGATGTATAAAGTCGAAGTATGAATGAAATTATTTTCTTTTGAAGGAATTAGTGAATGATCTTCACCGTATTACGATTACGTTTGAAATTAAATCTTAAGCATGTTATTTTCGTCCATTTCATTCACGAAAATAGCATATTTTTTGTGATTGAAGCAAAAAAAAATGCGTGATATTTGCCGCGACCCCCTCTCTCCAACGTAAGATCAGTTGAGATTTGACTTGACCCCCTCCCCCCCTCAATCATCTCACGTGATTTGTGGATGCCCCCTTAACAACTTTTCAACGAATGACCGATTTCGATGGGGACCTTTTTTTAAAGCTGACGTCATCCAGATAGTTTAAACTTTTAAATTAAGTTTTAGTTTTTAATTATATTAAATTTACAAACGTGGGAATGAAAGCAAAATGTTCATAATTTTTTTATGATATTGGAAGGCAAACAAACAGACGAATTTGCGAATGGTAAGCAATTCAAGATGATAATGTTACATTGCCAACCTGAGGACGGGATGTTAGGCCTTGCGCAAAAGTAAGTTTACCGGCTACCTAACCCTCCAAACCGGAACACGTCAACCGCAAGGACGTAATGGTGGCAGGAATAGTTAAGGCGGTGGTACCAATCCGGGCGAGCCGCTGCGAAACTCTACCACCTTATAGGATGTCACGGTGTTAGTGACTGTAAGCCTATACTCACCTTTTACAAGCTGCTTGGCAGGAAGGCAGAAGGATTTGATCTTAACTTAGTCTTCAAATTAAATTTTTTAAATAGCCCACATTAAATATTAAGATAAGCTCATTCACATATTATCTCATATTAAATTTTAATGAAAATGTTAATTACGTCCGAAGCAGATGCAAGAGGTTAATTAAGAGAACACTCGAAAGCTCTGTCAGAAAAAACTTTTTACTCATTGTAGTATTTTTTACCAGACTTAGAAAGTTATATTTTAATTAGAGTGGAAAAGTCTAAGCCTAAATGTCTCACTTGAGCTTTAATAAAGGCGAAAATGTGAAACGACAGATATTATAAAACCTTAAAGTTTTGGTTACAACTTGTAATATTCTTGTACCTCTAGTATAAGCTTACTTATGCTGTAATAATCAAATCAAATAATATTAATTCGACGTAGGTACACTTGTACACTTGTCCACGTCAAAACATAACTCAACAGCAAAACTATACAAAAATAATTTCGTACACATTTATTCGGCTTGCTGACGTTTCATCCACAAAATTTTCGTCCTCGACACCTCTTTATTTTATTTTATTTTTCACTGACGATTCGTCCACTATTAAATTATAGAAGCTGTTTAGTACAGTCAGATGGAAAAGTTTTATGATACTACTAGTACTATGATATTTTATCATTTTAAGACTTTATAATTACAACTATTTAAAAAAAAACTATTTGACGGCGGTTTGGTTAAAACTTGCTCTATGACGTCCAAAGCAATTTATATCAATATGAACAAAAATCAATCATAACGTGTATTTAGTGTAAAAATCAACATTTTAAAAATATTGGTTTTTGCTAATCTACAATACATAAAATATCTAAACAAAAAGGAAAAAGTATCTTCACGCCCATATCCCCGAAGAGGTAGGCAAAGGCACAACCAGGGCACCCACGACTAGCCGAAGACACTAAGTCTCATAATGTGATAGGTGGCAAGCCTATCGCCAACCGGGCACATTTCCAATCCCGACCAACATTTTTTTTATTAGAAAATTGGAAGAATCCAATTTTCTTTTTGTTGGCCGACCCGGGATTCGAACCCGAGACCTCACGCAGTCAAGTCCAACACCCGGACCGCTAGACCACAGACTAAAATATAACACATAAAATGTCTATGTATGTAATAACAGGCACATTATCACATTATTATTAAGAAAAGTCACAGTATAAAAATCACAGATACAATCAGTGTCCCTGTTTGTGCCTCTGCCTATCTCTTCGGGGATATAGACGTGATTATACTTTTTTTTATAATCAGTTCAAACGAAAGTCATTCATAATAAAATAATTAGCCGATAGTCATATATTATGTATTTATGCATCCATTATAGAGCTTTTTACCATACTAACAAGATAAGTATCCACATAATATTTGTTTTTTTATTACCATCGCTACCTACTTTAACTTATGCCTATATAATATTTAATTTATTTAAGATAATTAATATATTTAAAAAGATCTTATAAGTTAAAAAAATTGAAATAGATCGTTTTATTTTGTTAAACCCCGACGCAAAAAGAGGGGTGTTATAAGTTTGACGTGTCTGTCTGTCTGTGGCACCATAGCTTCCAAACAAATGCAGTGATTTTAATTTAGGTTCTTTCGTATTCAAAGTATTGAGCTGTTTAAAAGTTGTGGGGAATTAAAGTGAGGAGGTTAACCGAATGTCTGCATTTTTTTTTACTATTTAAAGGGAAATTAAGTTCTTGTGTCGGGGGTTATTTAAATTTTTAATTTAATCTTTTATCCCACTCAAAACTTGAATATGTACACAAGTAGTGCATATTGCATATTTATTCGTAATTACAAAGAAATGCTGATGAATTTGAAATTACTTTGAATAAAATTATTAAAGTTTTGTATATGACTGTATAAAACAATTTTTTTGATTAGTGGACAAATCGTCAGTGAAAAAAATAATTAAATAAAAAGACGTCGTTTCGTCCACTGTGGACGACAATTTTGTGGACGAAACGTCAGCAAGCCTATAGTTTAATAGTGGACGAATCGTCAGTGAAAAATAAAATAAAATGAAGAGGTGTCGTTTCGTCCACTGTGGTGAAAATTTTGTGGACAAAACGTCAGCAAGCCGTCAGCAAGCCATATATTTTTCTGTTGCGTAAAGCTATTAGAAGATATTCAGAATTGCATTAAATTAAAATAAAGAGTGTTATTAATGTATTTATAAATTTCAAAATTAAAATGATATTTTTTTTTAATTTTCCCGTATTGGTCCGGGCTCCTTTGCAGAATAGACTATCTGCCTTTCTGCCAGGTAGCTCATAAAAGGCAAGCATAGGCTTACCGTCACTAAGTCTGTGACATACTACTAGGTTGGTAGAGTTTCGCACCGACTCGCCCGGATTGCTACCACCGCCTTACCTATTCCTGCCGCCATAATTCAAACGTGTTCCGGTTTGGAGGGTAAGGTAGCCGGTAAACTTACTTTTGCTCGAGGCCTAACATCGCGACCTCAGGTTAGCAACGTACCAATACCACCTTTGGTGTCTCTAGGCGGCGTGAATTTCTTACCATCGGGAAATCCGTCTGCTTGTTTGCCTGTACAAAGAAATTATTATTATTCTGTCGTACTTAGTGAAAGTAGATAAGAGTATCTTTACACCAGTAAACCTAAGGTACAACCAGGGCACCCTCGATAATCCAATCGTAATTTAGTCCCACATAATATGTGGCAAACCTATCAAAAGCCTAACATTTATCTAGACACAAAATCGAAAAACCACATTTTGAGTTGCCCGACCAGGGTATCAAACAAGATACTTCATGTGGTCATCGCCAGATGGACTACTTATTTGACCACAAAGGTCATTAGGAGAAAATAATCAAATTTTTCCAAATTTATAGAATAAAAGTGTCGAAGAGGCAGTAAACCTGAGTATTTGGAATGAATTTTAGAATAATATCTGCACGCGTTCCTGAGAAAAAGGGTCTGTTTTTGGAAAATGGAAGGAGTACAAAGTGGTACCACAAGGGTCCCGTTTCTTCTTTTCGAGGTACGTAACCCTAAAAAAGCAAAAACTCATTTATATGAAATGGACTTATTAGTCAAAGCCTAAATCCTCTGAAAAACCTAAAAAGGTTTTACACGTCGTAATATTTTACCAGAAATGGGGTAACACATGAGAGTTTTCTTTTTGATGTCGCCGCGCCGGGTGGCCGGCACCTAACCTAGTTTTCCCTTATTTTAAAATTGTCCAATTTATTCTCTACGCGCTGAAACATCTGGCTTGAAATAGGGACAAGGCTAAATTAAGGGATATTTCATTTTTGAACCGTCAATAGGCAACTGACTGATTTTATTGACAACAGTAGAAGATATTTACATATATAAATTAGAAGGAAACCAGACAGTATGGCACTTGATACTCTCTGTCTACCCCGTAAGGGAAATGTCGTGAAGACATGTATGTATATATGTATGTAAATTATACACGTAAATGGTACAGAGCCGTACTTGTACAATGATGAAAGTTTTTCAAAAAACACAAATAATATGAAACGAATTTTTATCAAATTAGAATACTTTTTACATATGTGTGATTTTTACGTATGATACATATCTTAACGCCAAGTCCAGTTAGGCAGAGAGTATGGAGTGTCAAACTTCACAATCCTTGTTTGGACTCCTCCACATTAATTACCCTTTTTATACAATCACGCCGGCACCTGAGCCTCTTGACACTGCCTAATGTCTGAGCGATCTGATCGTGGAACGTCAACCTAGCTCTCCCCGGGTACTAGGGATTGCAATCCAGTCTGGCGGATCCGGTGGCGGATCCGGTATAGCAAAAAATACGCGAACGCGATCTGGCAACGATCTGGCGCGGGCATTACTTGTAAAAATAAAAAAAACGCCGCACAATAGTGACTTTCATATTAACTTACTTACATAATCCAAAAAAAATTGAGGAATATTATAGACAAGGGACTGAAAAAGGGGGGAAATGAAAAAAATAACAAACCGATTCTTAAGTGATGAAAATGTGACAGAAACAGCAGACGAAAATATAGATTCCGATTCCGATTCTGATTCCATGTCATTATTGTCAACAGAAAAAAAAAAACATTACATAAAAACTATTATCACTGATCTACAGTTACTTAATGGCAATGTTGAGACAGAAAGAGTATTTTCTGCTGCAAGTTATATTTGTAGTGCCCTCAGAAACAGATTAGGAGACTGTACAATCAACACTATTTGCTTCCTTAGATCATTTTTTCAGGCACAGAAATTGTGTTCATTGCATTTTGCATTTTGCATTGCAAAAAATATTTTTTTGCAATGCTTGCAATTGCTTCGTGTTTTACTAATTCTAAGGATTAAAAACTCAATGAGTTGAATTGAGTTATTATTATATGAAAACTGAAGTTTATTTTATAAGTACAAATTTAAAAGACTGTTTTGTTAACTTTAGTCTGTGTTGATTATTAATAAGAGTTTAATAGTGTAATAAGTTACTTCATTATTTAGAATAGTTTCATAATTTCATTTAGTACAAATAGTACCAAAAATTACAATTAAAACAAAAAATATAATTAAAAGTGATTTCATTTTCCATAAAGACGTATTTTCTTTTTCTTTTATGTATTATAATCAGAACTAAAAATGACTAAATGCTAGGTC
>NJDD01002253.1:38644-53514 GCA_002245505.1 Calephelis nemesis | reverse complement strand
AGCAAAAAATACGCGAACGCGATCTTACTAAAAATGACTAAATGCTAGGTCTTAAGTAACTTGAAACTCCGGCCGCATCCGTCCGAATCCGGTAGGATTAACGTCAATCCGGTGAAATCTGGCCGGATTAAAAATTTTACCGGATTGCAATCCCCACCGGGTACGTACATCCATCCACATTCTCATTCAATATCTTTAGATTCATTGAATATCTGCTTGGGCAATATTTCGTCTGTCATACTTTCCACATGACTGAACAAACGAGCATGCCCTTTTTCACTTTAACAAAAACATCTTTCAATACCACTCTTTCTTGGATCTTAGTGTAGTATACCGCAGTAATATACTACAGATTTTCTCAGAGCTCTATTTCGATCGCGTTCCTACTCTCGAGCTTTGTCTGATATACCCATACAACAACGTTGGCATAGGCATAGAGTAATGATATCTTTTGATCCGGAAAAATCTTTCCCATCCCTAACCTTAAACTCACTTCAGCATGTGTAATATCACAAGTAACAGTTACTTACTTAAAAAAATTCTCTTGATGAAATTGAGAAATAAGCGTTCAATTTAAATCTATAAGTTAGATATGTTTAATCAAAATCGTGCAGGTGTAGATATTAACAAAAAATATGAAACATATATATTTCTTTGAACAAGAGAACGGCTCTTGATGGCAAGAGAAAACCGTGACATAAAGACAATATAGTTTTTGGTGCGTTGCTGTCTCGTGGTCAAGATATTCAGTCTTTTATTGCAAGTACACCGACACAATCGAATCGAAACGAATTCCTACTCGGGTATATTGCTGCATAGAATAGAATAGAATAGAATAGTATAGAATAAAATAGAATAGAATAGAATATAATAGGATAGAATAAGTATCTTCACGCCCATATCCCCGAAGAGGTAGGCAGAGGCACAACCAGGGCACCCACGACTAGCCGAAGATACCAAGTCCCATAGAATAGAATAGAATAACTCTTTATTATGCACCAGAATACATAAAAAAATAAATACAGTAAAAGAAACTTAAAAGCTAAGTGATACACAAAGGCGGCCTTATCGCCAAAACAGCGATCTCTTCCAGGCAACCTTATGTTATGGAGATATAATAAAATAAATTTTGCACGATGGTGCTCTTAAAACACAAAAAAGAAATATAACACATGCAATATCAATTGGAATATAATTATTTTAAAATAAAAGAAAAAAAGGAATAAACAGATTAACTTTAATCGGGTCATATTGAACGTAGAAAGTGACTTTTAACCACATTTTTAAAACTGCATAGTGCTTTACTATAAGGAATCTTATCGGTAATTGTCGATCTAACTTATGTTTGCCTTTTAAAACTACCAGGTAGGGACACAGGTGGTTTATTCCTCATAGAGGACCCGGACTTTGGGTGGATTTTATAATTTTATAATTTTTAGTGACGTATTAGTCGTAGAAAAATGTGGATCATATCTACACATTTACTTAAATTTAACAAACACACAACCAAAAAACACGTAAGTTATAATTATAAATGCATGCCCTAGCCGGTAATCGACCATAAGTCCCGTCTATGTTCGGCGTAATTCTGCATTCTAACCACGCGACCATCGGGATCTTAAAGCTATCGTAAATTTTTTATGTATTTAATCATGTATTTAAATTTTATTTCCAATGATTAATACTGTATTTAAATACAATAATGTACCTAAATGCCTAGTTTATGTGACAATTAAACCTATAATATATAAAACCTATTTATTAACATCCAATGAGAAATGATGTGTTTAAATACAATAATAAACCTAAATGCCTAGTTTATATTATTACAATCTAAATATGTGCATCTCTATCTTGCCCGCAGAATATATAAAATTTATTTATTAACATCCAATGAGTAATAAATATATTAAAATGCAATAATATGGTTGACTGGTCTATATAAAAATCTGAATACGTGCATCTTTGCCTTTACCATAGAATATTAAAAAATTGATTTGCTTGTAATAATATAAAATTTATTTATTAACATCCAGTGAGTAATAAAAGTATTAAAATGCAATAATATTATTGACCGGTCTATATAAAAATCTGAATACGTGCATCTTTGTCTTTACCATAGAATATCATGTATTATTAACATCCAATATATCTACATCCAATCTATACTAATATTATAAAGCTGAAGAGTTTGTTTGTTTAAACGCGCTAATCTCAGGAACTACTGATCTGATTTGAAAAAATATTTTAGTGTTAGATAGCCCACTTAACGAGGAAGGCTATAGGCTATATTCTACGCGAAGTCACGGGCGAAAGCTAGTGAGTAATAAATTTATTAAAATGCAATAATAAAAAGTCTTTAAATATAAATACGTCTATCTCTGTCTATACCTAACACAGCATTTAAAGCGTAATGTTAACAATTTTAGTATCTAAATGAGAGATCTACAATCTAAATTGAATAAAAATACTGTTTACAAAGAATAATACAACTCAGCAACAGTTTTTGGCAATGAAAATATTCATTTACGAAACAATACACGTCTCGCTGCTTTTGCCTCAAGTTTCAGACAAAAACACACTAAGAATGTAAATTACATACCTTAAATTGAAGCTCGGTGATATATAACGATTTGTTTGTATGTTTGTATCACGTTAATAGGAACCGATCTTAAGTGACGTACAGCCTCGACGGGCTCCGAACTGCGATTGTCGGATGAATGGATCAAGGGTAGTTTCAGAGGGCGGGGCTGGCTGGAAATATAACCCGACTAACGCGAAAGGTCCTGAAACTATTTACAGATGTAATGAGCCTTGAACGTTTTATGTTAGTCGTGTAATCTGACTCCTTATGTTTGGTGCTTGGTATCTAAATATGTCCTTCATATCGTGGTTTTATTGAAATAGTCATTATTGCATATTACAGATATTTTCTCGTAATGGTATACATTATTTCAGATGGATAACTTTGTTTACTACTTACAGTTTTTTTCGTGTTTCCACATATTATCTTATCTTAGTCTTTTTGGTCTAAGATCCGAATCTAAATCGACGTGCACTGAGTTGTTAATAGGATGAAATTTATTTTGTAATAAATCTGATGTACTAGAAAATATATTAAAAAAAATCGTGATCAGAATATTTAAAAAAAAACATTTTTCTTCAAATCTTGCAATTTAAGGTGATAAGAAAATTTTATCCAGACTTAAAGTATAAGATCTATGTAATGTACAAAAACCGGGTTGCCTATTATTTATCTGGGTTTCCAGATACAAAGAGGATTATTAAATGAAAATAAAAAATAAAAGTATTTTTTTATAGAACAAAATCGTCATAAAAAATTGGTGTCAGTTATTTTTCACTTGTTTGGATATTAGACATAGCACAGTTAGCCTACTCGACAAGTTGAAAATGTTACAAAATAAAGATACTACTCTTAAAATTATGTACGATAGCTCATTTGAACCGGAATGACGTCTAGAAAAATGTGCCCAAAGTGTGTATTAGCACATAAAAAAATTGCAAAAGTTGTAAACATTTAAAGATGAAAAAAATGGCATTTTGATTTTTGCCAATATTTAATAAAGAAAAGAACATTCATATTTAAGAAATTTTAAAAAAAGATTCTGAAAGAGGAGGAAATTTTCAATAAAAAACTCCTGAATCCCGGAACTCTATCTCCATCTCCATTACTTATAATTTAAATTTAACGGTATTAATAGGTCTGCGCGCGACATTTTTAGGTTGTGCGCGTGGCGTCAAAAGCGAGTACGGCGCATCAATTAATTTATTGAAGGTATTGAATATCTTTTTTAAATGGAAAAAAATGTATGTGTAGAACACTACAAACAATTTCTTCCCGTTGGAAATTTTACTTAAAGTTAATTTTTCAACAAGTTGTTTAATTGTTAAGTAATGAAATTTTCTCGAGCTACCGTCCTAATTGTAAGTGAAAAAAAATGTTTAAATAATGGCGGTAAAAATGTTCGCTTCGTAGGGCCTTGCTTACATACATGCCTACTTAACAAGATTGTGCCATAAATTTAAAAAAAATATTTATACTTTGTTTATAACATTTTTTTTACTTGAACAACATTACTTGGATTTTTAAGTTTTTTTCTTTACTTAGTGCTAGACAAACAGTCATAAGGTAATCACATGAGTTGTTTACTTCAAGGTTATATCAATTTTAATAATTTATTAAGTTTTGCTGTTAAAGATGCTGTATAAATAATAACATTAACACTAAAATTAAAAAAAATGTCTACAAAACCAGAATATTCACGTAAAACAAAAAAAAAACCGCATACAAATCGGTTCATCTGTTGAAAAGTTATGATAACAGACAAACACAGTCTCTTTTTTCGATCGGAGTCTAAATATATTTAATTAAATAGGTACATTAGGGCCACTTTTATGTTTCTGGGTTAAATATTTAATTCTGAGTTAACTTTTAATTTGGGTTAAATCTCTTTATATTTGATATTGTAACTCACATTTACATGTGATATAGGAAGTGCAAGTGGCCCTAAATGTAGGATCAAAGTTAATCCTGGCTCAGTCTCTGATATTCATCTTCGTACAAGAAAAATTTCCTATATGACGCGGACATCTTTATTACTTAAGTATTACAGTTATTTTCTCATATAAATGCCACACATTCCTTGTACCAAGATACCCAAGGATATTCTTTGTCTTTATTAATATACTAACAAATCCACGCGACTTTCGCCTCTTTTTTATTTTATAGAACAAAAAACAACTCTCATGATGATAAGAGACAACCGTCGTCGTCTTTAAACACCATAAACGTTATTGGTCACGTGTACGTGGACACGATAACGACGAACATTGACGTGGCAGAAAAGAAGGTAAAACGGGTTTACAAACATTATTGACGATATCTTTAACATTGTGAAATCTTACTGCATTTCAATTTTAAACCCCTTTCAATAGATATGGTAGAGATATGTTCGAATTCTATATTTTTTTATGTATGTTAATCGATTTTTTCGTCATTTCTGAATAGACTGAAAATTCTTTTTGTATTTAAAAAAACGTACTTCCGAGGTGGTCTCTTTGAATCCTAGAGAAAAAAAGGAAAATATTTAATTTCTGTGGAGATTATTTTCTTTTTGAAGTCGAAATCGGGTATTTGCACTTTTATTGTTCCTAAATTATTATGATTTTTTGTGAGGAGCTATCTGTAGACGTTGAATATAAGTCTAGAATACACAAACATATTTCACGCCAAATCCCTTGCTTGGTATGCAGAGAGTACCGAGTGACAAGTGTTATGATCCTTACGTATCCGTACATTCTTTACTCTTATCATACAAATGCGATGGTAGATTTACACAATAAGCATAACCCTTCAACCTTAGGACAGCGACGCACCTATAACATTTATGGTGTTTTTATGTTATCACTTACCTTCAATTCATACTTTGTCTAATGCCATGAAAATACGTATAGATATACACATACGAGGGTCAAACTGAAAGTTCTTAGAAAATCAAAAACTAAGCATTCTAGCAAGTTATTAGTTTTATTATAACTTTTCAAAATAGCGTCCATTTACATCAAAACATCGCTGCATTCGATGGAACCATTGAGAAAAGCACCTTGCCCACTCGGCCTTAGGGGTCTCTTCGACGGCGTTTTGAAACGCAGATACTGCTTCTTCGGCGTCCATAAAATGTTTTCCTCGAAGTTTTTCTTTTTTTTCGGGAATAAATAAAAATCGCAGGGTGCGAGGTCGGGGCTATACGGCGGGTGACCCAGAAATTCCACGTCTGAGGACGCCAAATAGTCGATCGTTTGCCTGGCGGTGTGCGACGAGGCATTATCGTGATGAAGGAGGACCCTGCTGCGAGGTCGTTTCTCTCGAACTTTTTCCAAGACAAGTGGCAAACAGTTGTTAGTGTACCACTCTACATTAACCGTTTTCTGATCCTCTAAGACAACTGTCGCGTAATGACCTGTCTTTCCGAAGAACGAGGCCAACACCTTTTTTCCAACACTTCGACCTCTCTTCACTTTAGTTGGCAACTCTTCGGAAGGAAACACCCACTGAGCAGACTGTCTTTTGGTTTCCGGATCATAACAGTAAATCCAGCTTTCGTCACCCGTTAGTATGTCGAACACAGCATTTGAGTCACCTCCGTTAAATTTTTGGATCATTTCTCGGCACCAATCAACACGGCGGAGTTTTTGAGCCTCGGTCAAATTATGCGGTATCCAGCGGGCACAAAGCTTCCTGACCGCTAAATGTTCATGGAGGATTTTGTGCACTTAACTCATACCTATGCCTAGACTTGTCCGAATCTGCTGATAGGTCACTCTTTTGTCAGTCTCTATCATACGCCGCACAACACTGATATTGTCTTCAGTCGTCGCTGTAGAAGGCCGTCCCTCACGTAAATCATCGGTGAGATTAGTTCGACCACGTTTGAATTCATTAAACCAGTTGTAAACTGTGGCACGAGATGGGGCTCCATCGTGAAAAGCCAATCGAAGTCTATCATAACTTTCTTGTTGACTTATATGACATCGAAAGTCATAAAAAATCATTGCACGAAAATTTTCTCGGCTTAAATTCATTCTGACGTGCAAGACAATTTTCAATTTGCCGCCAAATCGTAAAATAAATGTCAAATCAATGAGATGTATACTCAATATTATTGGTAAAGAGTTCTATTTTCAAAATTTAAACTTATTTTTTAAATATAATGCTTTTAAGTTGCCAGTTCTAAAAACTTTCAGTTTGGCCCTCGTATCGAACAATTTTCTTTTTTTCCAAACGGGTACTGCAATAAAAAATAAATAGGAAAATGTATGTATGGGTATTATAATAGCTAACGTAAGCTACCCCATTCACGGTAGCTAAGGTTAAATTTATTTGAAGTTTAAAATTGTGTGTAAGTAATAATTAAACTTGTTATAAATATAAAAAAAATGTTTGATTATTAAAATATATGTATTTATATGTTAAACAACACCTTTTTAAATCGTCTCTGTGGTCTAGCGTTCTGTGTGATGTGGTTTTTCCAATTTTTTAATAAAAATAATGTTGGATTTGTGCATGGTTGGCGAAAGGCTTGCCACTTATCATATTGTAGGACTTAACTCCGGCGAATCGTGGACGCTCAAAATATTTTTTTAATTTTCTTAAATGGTAAAATGTTTGCACGAAAAATGCGGTAGAATATGTTGGAATGGTTAGGTAATTTTTTAACATCTTTTTAACACACGTATTTCGCAAACAAATTATATTGTGTTTATTTGAAATAAATAAAATGGAAATTATTGTCACGTTGTTACTAACCGTTTGTCTGTATAATGCGATAAAAATAGAACATACTAGCTGTTGTCCGCGGCGTTCCCGCGTGGCTAACGGTCCCCACAGGAACATTCTTTCGAGATAAAAACTATCCTATGTGTTCATCCAGGTTACCGTCTATATGTGTACCAAATTCCATGAAAATAGGTTCAGCAGTTTTTGCATGAAGGAGTAGCAAACAAACAAACGTACCTACAATCTTTCGCATTTGCAATATTGGTAGGATAAATCTAAAATATATGTTTTAAAAAAATGTGTACAAAATTAAAATATTGATTTTCCCATATTCCTCGCATTTTCCCCGTATCTCCCATACTATAAACCTTTTCCTGCCCTTAGGTAATATACCAAAAAAGAATTAGCGACATTGGTAAATTTAAATAAATAAAATACCCATATTTTTTTTCATCGTCAGAAAATATTTATTTATGTTTTATTACAGAGCACAAATAAAATTTATTGGAGGTTTCTGTGTTTGTAAATAAAAAAGTTATTTTTATTACATCAAGATATTTTTATTTTAGCACTTGGTGCTTGGTTTTTAAATTTGATTCGATTTTTTTCATACTTTAAAAAATTTGAGTTTTTTACACTAAAAGTTGACAGTTTGTGAGAATCGGAAGTCAAAAAATACAATAGCAATATCATTTATAATGTCCTATGTTTTTAGAAGTGTTTCCAAATTATTCCACCTTTTAACCGTTGACGTTTGTCCAATACTCTGAGATGCGTCTATTACTCCATGCGTCTAATACTCTGAGAGCGTAAGCGTCTAAATATATAATTTTTATTCTTTTTCGTTTTGAGTACTGAGCCTTAATCATAAGTTGGTATAAATTACGTTCGGTAAGTTACATGTCAAAATCTATGATACTTTTGGTATTAAAATATGTTTCACTTAGTTACCAACAGAGGCGCTGTTCAAAGTTTTCATACAAATAGTTTACAGAGGTAGATTACTAGAGGTAGGCTAGGTGGTAGAGTTTCGCAGCGACTTACCCGGATTGGTACCTCCGCCTTACCAATTGCTACCATCACGACGTGTTCCGGTTTGGAGGGTAAGGTAGTCGGTAAACTTTCTTTTGCTCGAGGCGTAACATCCCGGCCTCAGGTTGGCGAAGCACCATTAACACCTTTGGTGTCTCTAGGCGGCGTAAATTTCTTACCATCAGTAAATCCGTCTGCTTGTTTGCCTTCCAATAACATAAAAAAAGAGACAAGTATAGTAAGCTTGACAAGCCGTAAACTCATGGTAAGAGCTCTGCTATAAAAAGTTCAATATAAAAGCATATCAAACGTCGATAACGTCTTATTTATTTACGTCACTTAGCAGATGGCAAAACCAAAGTGAAACAGTGAAAAGTCTTTGATGTACTCAGTCGAGAACAGACGAAGTGTATTGTGTAAATTGTATATATAACAACTTTTATCGGCGATCACTTCACAGAATATCGAAGATGCTAATAACATTAGTAAAAATAATCATTAATTGACTTTTGAAATCGCCTCTGTGGTCTAGCAGTTCAGGTGTTGGACTTGACTGCATAAGGTCTCGGGTTCGATCCCGGATCGGGCTACAAAAGTAAAGTTGGGCTTTCCAATTTTCTAATAAAAAAAAATTGTTCGAGATTGGATATGTGCCTGGTTGGCGATAGTCTTGCTATCTATCACATTGTGGATCTTAGCGTCTTCAGCTAGTCGTGGGTGCCCTGGTTGTGCCTCTTCGGGGATGTGGGCGTAAAGACACTTTTTTGATAGTGAAAATGTTTTATGATTTCACCACTGGGATTGAAACGTCAGCGTACAGTGCGACCCATTTATTTGTTCAGTAAACAACGTCGCTAGTGTGACGTTTAAGCGGATATCACACTGAAGTGGATTTTTATTTCCCCGTCCGGAGTTGCAGCGGGAGTGTGTGTGGCGTGCGAGTTTTGTATACAAATAAAAAGCGGTGTTCGACGCAGTGTTATATCCGCCTTAGTGCTTCCGGATCATCTATACACGTATATATAAAAGTTTATTAGATTATCTATATATACGTATAGAAAGTGATGTTAGTTACACTATTTATAACTCCAGAACGACTGAACCGATAAAGCTGAAAATTAGTGGGGAAGTAGCTTAGAACCGGGAGAAGGACATAGGATACTTTTTATTCTGTTTGATTGGGAGAAAACAGAGGGAAACAAAATTTTAATTTTTCCCTTACAAACTGAACGGGCAGAAAAAAGTTCGCGGACAGCTAATTTCATATAAAATAGCGATAATAATAATAAAACAATCAAAATTAGGTATCCCTAGATACACTGTACAATTCCACATATTAAATCTAACCCTACAGTAAGTAAATTTTATGCTTGTGTTATGGGTGTTAGACAACGATACTAATACATTAATTTTATTATTATATAGAAATATTCAAATTGATACCAGTATAAGTGAAAAGTAAGTGAATATCTTCACGCCTATATCCTAAAGAGATAGGTAGAGGTCACGCATGACTAGCCGAAGACACTAAGTCCCACAATGTGATAGGTGGCAAGCCTATCGCCAACCAGGCACACAGTAGCAGTCCCGAGTAACATTTTTTTTATTAGGAAAATGGAAAAACCAAATTTTCTTTTTTTTTGTCCGATCCAGGATTCGAGCCCGGGACCTCATGAAGTCAAGTCCAATACCTGCGCTGTTACACCATAGAGGCGATACCAGTATAAATTGAATCAACAAACCCAGATCTAGAATAGCAAACATGTAGATGTTCATCAAATAAATGTATGCCGCCTCGGCAATAGACCCGAGCTTTGCGGGTAGTTACCGACTAACCGCAAAGCTCGGGTAGTCGTGTACATTAACTTTTGACCAACGTAGATGAAATAAAATGAAATGTAGTTAAATGAATTTCATTTTTGGTCCTCACAATTCAGAAACTTACAGCGTAATTCCGCTGTAAATTTCTGAATTACATGTTTAGTTCAGATTTTGAATACTTAACAAATAAATTGGTGGGACTACATATGTTGCTATGTCATCCAGATTGGTACCACCGCCTTACTTATTCAACGCACCATTACCACCTTTGGTGTCTCTATGCGGCGTGAATTTCTTACCATCAGAAAATCCGTCTGCTTGTTTGCCTTGCAATATCATAAAAAAACATTATAGATTTTGCTGTTCGTTTTTTAGTTGTCACAGTGACTGCAACATTAATATGACTGACGCGGACGGTACGCGATAGGTTTTGCTGTTAATTGTTCCACGGTAACAACATGAATTTGAATGACGGATAAACTAGCGCGTAGAGGTTACTGTTTTTTACATGAAGTTGAAATCACTATATCATTTAACAAATATTCAAAGCCAATTTATGACTGATGGAATTGACTGACGTATGTATGACGTTGTAATGGATGTCTGACTACACCAATTATCTGGAGACTTGTAATTCCAGACAGAGGTACTCGTACGATGTGTTTGCCACCTTGCTCTTCGAAAGTGATTGGACTAATTTGGATTTTGGTTGAAAGTTTATCCACTTTTCCACAATTTGATTTTTTTCTGAATCTCAATTCTATTTTCTTTTCGCAGCCGGAACCAAACCGTCCGCAAACTTTGTTCAAGGTATGCAAATTGTGACTGGTAACTTTTTTAACGTTGAGCTAACTCATTGTAATTAGGACCAATTATAATTGGACACAGAATTGGCATTTGCCGAAGAAATTGTCCAAATATTTTGTATTGGTTAAAATATTTCATTTATTAGTCGATTAAAACGCACTATGAGATACACACAATTAAAATCATTCAACAACCCTTGCAAATTCACACAAACTCGTCAAACTTGTAACACTCATTTTTTTCTGTCGATGTTTGATAAAAGAATGGAATATAAAAATGTTTTATTTTACATCAACCATATTATTGAAGTCAAACTGGAAAGCCGGTGCGTAGTGAATGGATTGGCCTTATTGACGTTGAAGACCTCAAATAAAAAAGTGTGTGTGTGTCAGCTACGACGCACGATTGGAGTTTACTCCTTACAAAATGTATCTTGCAGCACACATGTCTCCTACAGCAGATTTAGTTATGTTAATTCTTTTTAAATTAGTATCATCGCAGAACTCAAATCGTTTCTTAAGGAGTAAACTCCGAAAAGTTCTAAAAACACACAACACATACACATTACTCTATAGTTTTGGTAGAACCAACACTGCACGTATTAAGTACTGAACGTACGTTTACGTACGAAGAATTCAGAATCGGTGGAATTCCACGAAAGCTCATTCGAATCAACAGAAAAAAAACAGTTCGAATCTTACCAACGGTTAAATGTGTTCTTTTTTGAAAATTTTGAAAAAACCTAGTATATGTACAGAATAAAGGTACACCACATACTTTAGAGTTTCGTCGGCATTGTATAGCAAAAAAATAGCAAAAGGTAGTTTACGGTAGATAGAATTAAATTTAATTACAGCTTTAAAATGTTTAAAAATTAAAATTTTCTTAAAAGATAAAATATATGTTGCACTCCAAAATATGCTAGAATGTGTAAAATAAGTCTTTATTTTGCTAATTAAATGGAATTAGCAAAATAATAGTTTATTCTACCTATATCTGTTATAATAGATTTCCGCAAAGTAACGCCTGATTCAATAAAATATGTTAGAATGTGTATTAATACCTTTCCAAATATTTTTGTAACATCTGATTATCACTTATATTTCGAAAATAAATTAAATTCATTTTATTTTTAAAAGCTGACGATGCCAAAGGTTCGACTTTGATTTGTACTTTCTTTTTGTTTTGACTTTGCTTATATTAATAAAATGTAATGATAAATGACAAAAACTCTCCACCCCCCCACTGTCTAGACGCTTGGAGTTAATGTAAGATTAGACATTTCGAACTTAGTCCATTGTATAACCACTTACCGGTGGAAGTTTTTCCGAAACATTACATTCTGAAGACCTTCAAGAGATTTCTTACTCCTAACGACGGCGACATAACTTGACCTACAAGCAGGTACTTAGATTAATTTTTAGGTTTTTTTCTTTATAATAATGGAAGGCAAACAAGCAGACGGATTTTCTGATGGTAAGAAATTCACGCCGCCTAGAGACACCAAAGGTGGTAATGTTGCGTTACCAACCTGAGGCCGTAATGTTAGGAGCCGAGTAAAAGTAAGTTTACCGGCTACCTTGCCCTCCGAACCGGAACACGTCAACTTGCGTTGGAGGTTATGGCAGCAGGAATAGGGTAAGGCGGTGGTACTAATCCGGGCGAGTCGCTGCAAAGCTCTACCACCTAGTAGGATGTCACTGTGTTAGTGACGTTAAGCTTATGCTCACCAAAGGTTGTTATGTTGCGTTGCCAACGTGAGGCCGGGATGTTAGGACTCGAGCAAAAGTAAGTGTACCGGCTACCTTACCCTCCAACCGGAACAATTCAACAGTAGCTGAGAAACTCTACCACCTAGTTAACATCCATAACCATACAATCCATAACATCCATATCAGCCATAAATAGGATTTTCGATTGAAATTCTAAAACAAGTGTCGTAAATATGACGATATGTTTGTAATTGAAAGGCAGAGCGAATCGTTTGTGTTTACAAACACCTGTAACATTCTGTTGTAAAGTCCGCATTGGTAGTCGTTAATGGCATTTCAATTTCAAAAGCGCCTTGTGTTGTATGAAGCACAAACTTACTAACGGATTTATCTGGAAACGATCCGCAACTTCTGATTAAATATTTTCATCTCGTGTAATGTCAAGAGTGTTATATGAAACAGTGCAAGTATTCTTAAAAACTTGCATACTTACGGATTCATTAGGGAAAGGATCCGTAACTTCTGATTAAATTTCTTCTCGTATAATGTCAAGAGTGTTAAGTGAAACAGTGCAAGTATTTTTAATAAACTTGCATACTAACGGATTTATCTGGAAACGACCAGTAGCTTCTGATTAATTTTCATCTCATATAATGTCAAGAGTGTTAAGTGAAACAGTGCAAGTACTTTTAATAAACTTGCATACTAACGGATTCATCTGGAAACGATCCGTAGCTTCTGTTTAAATTTCATCTCTCAAGAGTGTTATGTGAAACAGTGCAAGTGTTTTTAATATCCTGTATATTGTCCCAAAAAGTAGTGTCAAGTGTAATCCCAGAAATATGATACCCCTTGGGGTATCTGAATATCTAAGTATGTTCTGCGATTTTGCACAATATTCGAGTTATTTTTTTTGTGTTTTTGAGTTTAATCCATCTAAACAACTTTGAAAATTTGTAAAAAAAAGTAGATGAATTTTCAGGATTTTTGTTTTTGTATCTGAATAGCCATGAGTTGTGCCTTTCCGCTTAAAAGATTCAGCTTCTTAACTTTAACGGAAGTGACAGATGTAAAATAAGCCTTTATTTTGCTAATTCCGCGTAAGCAGTGTAACTGTTGTGGTAAATAATCCTCCAAAGGACACAGAATGTGACAAGCCTAACTGACGTTCCCACCACCCACCTCCGCGAACAGAACAAGAATATAGGAAGGGCTCGGGAAACAATATAAATTGTCACGTTCTTCACATGTGACAACCCTACCTAAAGTTCCCACCTCCCACCACCGCGACCAGATCACAAATAGAGTTCGACAACGGGAAACAAAAACACTCGAACCCAGAATCTTATGATTTATGAAAAACTTTAAAGGAATTGAGCAAAAAATATTCAAATGACTAATTTTTAGAATTTTCCACCTTGATGTCTTTGAAGGCAAATTTAAGCAAAAGTAGCCCACTTTTGCTGAAAACCTGGCCCACTGAAAACCTGGCTCGCAAGAACCGGCTAAGGGATGTAGCTGGTGAAATTCAATTGCGATATTTCAAAGCACACTTTCTAATGTGTTGTTTGTGAAAAACTTTAAAGGAATTGATCAAAAAAAATATTCAAATTACTAATTTTAAGAATTTTCCACCTTGATGTCTTTGAAGGCAAATTTTAGCAAAAGTGGGCTACTTTTGCTAAAATTTGCCTCATCAAGGTCATGCCTTAGCCGGTTCTTGCGAGCCAGGTTTTCAGTGATACATAACAAATCAAACAAATAAAAATAATCAAATAAATCTCTGTGGTCTATCGGTCCAAGTGTTGGACTTGACTTCATAACGTTCTGGGTTCGAATCCCGGGTCGGGCAACGAAAACAAAATGTGGTATTTCCAATTTTCTAACAAAAAAAAATTTTGCTCTGTTGGTTAAGTGCCAGGTTGGCGCTAATGCCACCTATCACATTGTGGGACTTAGTGTCTTCGGCTAATCGTGGGTGTCCTGGTTGTGCCTCTGCCTATGGGCGTAAAAATACTTTTCTTTATACTTTTTGAATCTAACCCCAGAGTAAGCAAATTATATGCATATACTAACACCCATAACAAAAGCATGCTTGTGTTATGGGTGTTAGTCAATTATTCTAATACACAGAAATACTTAAATAGATACCGGAAATGCAGACATCTGAATGTTCATCACACAAATTCTTGCCCCCGTCC
>NJDD01002253.1:3690-38097 GCA_002245505.1 Calephelis nemesis | reverse complement strand
ATAATTGAGCATTTTTGTTCTCTACAATGGTTCCCATGAAGCTTGAGTAACTGTAAAGTTAGCATATCGGGCTCCCCTACTACAAAGTTGAATGTTGATAAACTTACTCAAAAGATAATTGTTTAGGTGGTTTACTGATAGTATTTGCCCCGCGTAAGAGATATCGTTTTTTTAAATTACAAAATAGCTTACATACTTGCGGTTTTCTTGGCAAAAGAAAACTGTCGACCATAGATAACGCATTTGTTATTGGTGCGTCACTATTTTATGGGCAGGATTTTAGGCTATGTGTGCAAATTTACTGCTAACCTACTTTGACAGATATGTCAATTGCGAGCATTGACTTCATGGCTGCAGGAGTAGGTAAACCTATAGTAGCAATCCAGGAAAGCTGCTGCACAGCACTTTACCATCCAGTTTTGGGATAAAAAGTAATCTAATTAACTACAATAACACCAGACGCCGACAAAAATGGATTAAGTGTCTAAACAACACCTAGAAGTATAAATTAAAAAAAGTGTCTTCAATCTTGCATCCTTGAAGGGGTAGGAATATTTTTTTTATAAGGCAAATAAGCAGACGGATTTCCTGATGGTAAGAAATTCACGCCGCCTAGAGACACCAAAGGTCGTAATGGTCCGCTGCCAACCTGAGGCCGGGATATTAAGCCTCGAGCAAAATTAAGTTTACCGACTACCTTACCCTCCAAACCGGAACACGTCATGACGTTATGGCTGCAGGAATAGGTAAGGCGGTGGTACTAATCCGGGTGAGTCGCTGCGAAACTCTACCACCTAATCAGATGTCACGGTGTTAGTAACGGCAAGCCTATGCTCGCCTTTTACAAGCTGCCTGGTAGGAAAGCAGATGGTCTATTCTGCAAAGGGGTCCGGACCACCACGGAACCACCTCGAAACCTATCTTTCTAAAAAGGAACCATTAAAATCAGTTGGCTATTGACGGAGTGGATTGGAGTTGAAGTTAAATGGAGGGCCTCCTTTTTTAGATTTAGTTAAAAACAATTCAATTGAACTAGCATGTTGTATTTTTTCGATATCAAATTGACATTTACGTCATGATTGTAATCTGTCAAACTGGCCATCGTATTATGCCGCTACTATAGTTCCTATCTCCTAATAAGACAAAAATTCAAAGAAATGATAAGTGTGACGGTTTGATATGGTATCAGATAATATATCTGGAGTGGTGCAGAGAGATATTCTGTGGAGATAGTCTTGTCGTCAGTCTGTGACAGTTGGTGAAGTTGTTGAGATTCCAAACAATATTAAACGTTGTTTATAATAAAGTTATTAACGTAAGTACTTTTCTGTCGTTGTCTGTCGGAGTCTAGCGCTCCGGACTTGACTTAATAAGATCTTGGGTTCGAATCCTAGTCGGGCAACATACTTAAAGGAAATTGGATTTTTTCAACTTCCTAATAAAACACGGTTGAACTGGATTGGATATTTGCCCGGCTGGGAATATATTTGCCAGCTATCACACCTCGAGACTTAGTTTCTTTAGCTAGTTATGGTTGTGCCTGGATTACTTTTATATTTTATGTCTTAAGATAGTGAAAAATTATATGGCTCTCTTAGTGGCAAAGACTCCAACTATTTTAATAGGTACCTACCACGTCATGATTTAATAATTATTTTTTCGGAATATAACAAATGATTACGATGTGCTTTCACATACATTTTTTTATAAATATCCTTCAAGTAGTTTTTAATCAAACCAAACTGAAAACCACTAGTCGGTTCATGAAATTAATATGGAATCACCTCGTAATCATGACTTATTTTTAAAAAAGAATTGCCTGTGTGGTTTAGCGGTTCAGTTGTCGGACTTGATTGCATGAGGTCCCGGATTCGATTCCGGGTCAGGCAACAAAAAGAAAATTGGGTTTTTCCAATTTTATAATAATAAAAAAAACGTTGCTTGGGATTGGATATGTGCCCGGTTGGCGATAGGCTTGCCACATATCACATTGTGGGACTTAGTGTCTTCGGCTAGTCGTGGGTGCACTGGTTGTGCCTCTGCCTACTCTTCGGGGATATGGGCGTGAAGATACTTATTATTTTATCACTAAATTTGGTTTGCTCTTGGCTGAGTAATCACCTAACAAATTAAAAAAAACCATAATACATTCGAAATAATTACCTCCTTCTTTTTCGGAGACGGTTGAAAAGAATAATGAATCTGGAGGAAGCTAAGCAGAATTGCAAGGATCGTAACAATTGGCACTTGATACTCTGCTTATCCTATAAGGGATTCGACGTGAACATATATATTATGTATGTACCAGCTCGAAACTTCAATACATAAAAATTATGTCCTTAAACTACGAATAGTTAAATCTAATGAAACTTAGTCTAGTAGTTTTCCTTTGAATTGGTAACAAACGGACACACAGATCAATGCAAATGCAAGTAAAAGTTTCCAACTTATTTCTATTTCCATGATGTCAGTGTTAGCTACTGTCGTAATCCAGTACTGAAGGTAAGGTCCAATGCCATTTGTTTATTTTGATATTAAATTTTCTCCGAGCGGAAATTGAAAACTTTCTTCCTGCTGCGCTAAACGTAGTTGCCACTTTTGGCCCGGAGGGCAGAAAATATTAGATTGACGAGTCGTAGGCGTTACGTCTCAAAACCCTCTCATAAGCACATAAGGGACTTGGCGTGAAAATTAGTAAGTAGGTTTGATTATTTATAAGTCGACCGGTCTCAGTTAAATATATCAACGAAAATGTTTTGACCATTTCAGATGAAGCTATTTATAACTCTCCTCCTGGTCACGGTTCTAGCAATTACTGTTAGGACCGCAGTAATCAAGGATGTGAGCAGATATAACCTGAACGCTGGGTATATAGGGGCAGGAGATAGGCTCTTGTACAGGTACATTTATGTTGCTAAGCAAGAAAGTTGCCGCTTTTGACTAATGAAGTTTAAGGAATCAAACCTCAAAACCATTCTATTGTATAGTTGCTTTACTTAATTCTTTTCTGTCTTCCGGGTGGAAAGTGTAAACTTTCCTCCCGTTGCAAAAACGAAGTTGCCGCTTTTGGTCCGGAGGGCAGAAAATTAGATTAATAATAACACTAAGTGGAAGAAATCAAATCTCATAACCATCGTATTTTATTGCTTTGATTTCTTATTTCATGTTAATGTCGTATTTATTAGGGATAGTTAACACTTTTATCCTGCTGCACTAACCGAAGTGGCTACTTTTGGTACCTAGAAACATGTGATCTGGCAACAATTAGAAAAATGTGTTTTGTTCCATTTTCTAACAAAAACAAAGTTGTCCGGTATTTAATATGTGTCCGGAGGTTCCGGGTTCGATCTCCGTTTACAAAATAAAAGTTAAACATATGTATTATCAATTTTTTAATGAAAAATAACGTTGCCGGGATAGTAAATGTGCCCGGCTGGCGATAGGCTTGCAACACTGTGGAACGTAGTGTTTTCGGCTAGTCGTGAGTGCCTCGGTTGTGCCTCTGCCTGCGTCTTCGGGGATGGGGGCTTGAGGATACTTTATTTTTAAACACTAATCACCGAGTACGGTCTAAAATTGTTTGTATACTTATGTACACGCGTTAGAAGTTATACTTCTTCGGCGTAATAAGATAAAAATCATTTTAAAAATTCTATCTTTTGCCTTATTTTACATTTGTATCTAGACAAAATGACACTAACCATAGGAAAAAGGTATTTAATACATTAAAAGTTTTATTATAATGCATTATTTAGTGAAATAAAGTTTATTTAATATTTAAGGTACCTTTTTTTGAAAAACTAAAATGTTACCTATCACTAACTTCATCATGTCGGTTTTTCGTGACGGTGTGCGCGCGCATCGTAAAAATTTACCCTCATCATTTTTTCCTAACGCGCCAAAAGAAGTATTACTTCAACAATACCAACAAAAAACGAACTGATAAAACTCATTGTATGTGTTCTGAGGATATTGACCATGTGAGAACGATAGCTCCGATTCCTCTGAACGCCCCGTTGGTTAGTTGGTCGTTGGCGATTAGCGTATGTGACTAACTTCAATGACCAACCGAGAGGCTCGGATTCCCGAACGGGGGCAATCATTTGTGTAATGAATAACTAATTTTCAACGTTTCTGGGTATGGGTGTTAATTAAATTGATTCTCGTATCTTTTTAGGTATTTCTATGTAAGTGTCGTTGATTAACATCCAAAATGCAAGCATATACCTAGTTTGCTTACTATGCGGTTAGATTCAATTTGTGTAATCTGACTAGGATATTTGTTTATTCATATTTTTAAATGAAGAAACACTTGTACTGTTTAAAGTGTAACTTACAATTAGATTACTAGTTTCGCATATAGCAGCATCATTATAGCTTAAACTTAAACTACTTCGAAAACCGGTAGGCTATTTATAGTATAATAACTAGCCATAGGTGATATGTAAACCAGAACAAGTGTTTCGTCACTTAAAAATATGAATATTTGGAAGTTTTACGAAGCGCATGATGAAAAATATCACATATTTCTTTATATAAATAAATTTCTTTATATAACTGCTCGCAGTCCGCGCCGCGCGAAATACTAGTTTCTTTATATAAAGCCGCTTAGTTTTATAGATGTGTACTACATTATCCTATAATTAAAGACTTAAAACGGGATTTATTTATTTATTTAGTCTTCAGTAACTTATAACATAATTCAGTTCACTTCCTTAGGGGGTAAACAATAGGTGTAACCATTTTTATACAAACACATATTGACATAATGTTACAGGATTTGGGCTTGATAATATTTTGTAAATAATCAAATCTTGTTTTCAGAGGGTATTTGTACAGAGAAGCGATCCCCAACTCTATTCAATACCAGGACCTGATATTCAACGGCAACTACAGTACGAGGATATCAGCAGTCCAAGCGTTTGAGGTCGGATACACCCAATACGCCTCGGCCTGGATCCTGCGAGGCGGGATTGGGACAAACAACGTCACAGTCAGGGTGCAGTCAGCTCGCGGATACGGATATTATTATACGGTGGAAATTTGGGGACGATAATAATTTGAAGTGCAAAAAATAATAATACATAATATATATGTGTGTGTGTTTTAAAAGCATATATTTATATAACTCTTGGAATCAATTACTATACATTTTTTTTTGTAATTAAATTGGTATTTTTCTAAATTATCTATTATTGATTGGGTAGGGTTCACCGCCTTACCAATTCCTGCCACCATAATGACTCTGTTATGTTCCGAGTTGCAGGCTAGGGTAGCCGACAGACTTGCGCAATAGGCTTTTCATCACGGCCTCACCTGCACCTGTAACATCTACGGTGTTTATAAGCCATGGTTGTCTCTTACCATTAGAAGAGCCGTGTGCTTGTTCGCCACCTCTAACATAAAAAAAGAATTTTTGTATTATGTACCCACGTAAGAAGTAAAGGATAGCGCCCAGTTGGACGGACGGAGACGGGGCGCATCGCAGCGCAATAATCCGCCTAGATCGCTTGCATACATTTTGAATGGACCAACGGCCAATGGGGCCTGGGCGCATCAGCGCGGATTTTTCCGCGGTGGATTTCCGCGAGGCACCCCGCGCGCATACCCCGATCCGGCCCACAGTGACCAAAGATCCTAAAATTACTGTTAAGAAAAGAGCACTATGGTATTATAACGCTAAAGTTTCGTACGACAACTACTGAGGCGCCACTTTCCATACTTGAAGATCGTATGACAACTTCTAGATGGCGAAACTTTCCATACTTTACGATTTTAACGTCGAGTGGCCTCTTTATTTCGTTGCTCTATTTCAGTGGTTCCTAACCTTTTCAATGTCACTACCCCTGTAGACAAGTATGGGAACTGAGTTTACCCCTAGCTAATTCAAAATAATTCAGTCACACAAATTAGAACAAAAATATCTTTGGCAGATGTAAAATAACCATTTATTTTGCTAATTCCGCGTAAGCAGTGAAACTGTTGTGGGTAATAATCCGCCAAATGACACAGAATGTGACAAGCCAAACTGACGTAACCACCAACCACCTCCGCGACCAGAACACAAATAAAGGAAGAGCTCGGGAAACAATATAAATTGTCACGTTCTTCACATGTGACAACCCTACCTAAAGTTCCCACCTGAGAAAAAAAAGTTTTGTCGTCTGGAAATTCGCCCCTAGAAGTGTCGTTTTACCCCTCCGGGGGTAATTACCCTCAGGTTAGGAAACACTGCTCTATTTGGCACTGAGTAACAAAAATCCGCGCCGATGCGATGCGGCCCGGCCCGCATCAGTGGACTTTGCAATGCGATGCGCCCCGGCTCGACCCGCTCCGCCCCGTCAACAGTGGGCGCTATTCATTACACTTCTTTAGCGTATCAAACTAAAAATTCAAAAAAGTTATGTTGGTAGTACTTTTTAAAAATCTTAGATGAAAAAGTTTACCAACTATCTAATGTCAGTCTGAAGTTAGTTGCTTTTATCTGTCAGAGTTTAGTAAATAATTGGCTTTGTTATTTGTGACCTTTTAAACAAGAAAGTTTGATTCCTTTGTATTTTATCTCTCTTTCAATCATATCCCAGGAAATTAATCAATTTATATACCTACCACTGATTATTAAATCATGTCTTCAAAATGCACAAAGTTTATTTTTACGGTAGCAACATCGGCAATTTAATATTTTTCTGCCTACAACTGCAACGCCACCAAGTTACCCATGTAACAACTACAATAGGCTGGTAGTAACATAATATTTTCATTCTAACAACTTACAACTATAGAAGTGATAACCGCAAATTAGTTATATCATCACTGGGTAGTAAGATGGGCAACTTAGTATTCTTCTTCTTGCTACTTACAACTGCAGTAGTAGGGGAGCCCAAGAGGGGATTTTTGGACCAATTTAGGCGAGTCAGATTTAGATATGGGAGATACCCTGTACCATTGTTGAACACCTCCATTATGTATCAAATCTCTCCATAGAGACGCGCATGTAGGGTTGTCTGTCCAATTTTTTTTTTGGCTTTAAACAATACTCAAGCGTGTCAGATTAAAGTACGGCGGGCTTTTTGTATGCAAATAAGTTCATGTTTGAATTTCCTGATGATTTGAACAAGACGTACGGGAGTAGGAGGTTCAGAAACTTTTAAAAACCAAGTCATATGTGTTAATTTTCTATTACAGCAATCTGTCTGATTGACATATTTCTGTCATCGGAGACACATTAGACATATACATTATTAATATCTGATGAGTTCGACTATGATCAAGTGACTGAAATTGCTAGTTTAGCTTCTAGATACTTAACGCACCGCTAAAAAGAAAAACCTTACATGACCTTTTTTACTCTCCACTATTTAATCGACAAAGTGCATTGGGTCCCAAAAATGCTGGAATTATTACACATTTGGCATCGCGGGCTCCCCTACTACAGTAGTGAAAACGAAAAAAAAATGACCGATCTTGTTCTTGACTGGTAGTAACACTGGCAACAAAGGAATTAATTAGCTTCATACTTCCCGCAAAGCCAGCAAACATTATACTACAAAGTGACTGATAGATTTATGATAATTTATAGGTTCAGGCGTTACTCCGCGGAAATTCATTATTTATGAACCAATATTTCTTACGGCGTAGAATGCCACGTGTACCTGGTGATGGCCTCGTTTCGTGTACTTTTATGTCAAAAGGGCAACTGTAGCGGTCGTTTAAACGACAAAACTTAGACAAAACGACAAAACTTAGACAAAATAATGAAGAGTTGATACACTTATGCGTCCTAAGAATGGCCTCAGGATAGCGACGCACCTTTAACATCTATGGTGTCGATAGGCCACAGTTGTCTCTTACCATCAGAGGAGCTGCGTGCTTGTGATGAACGGATGGAATTTTGCTTATAATTTTTTTGCTGTGTTAGTAATCGTCAAGAGCTATATTTTTTTTCCTATGAACCTTTTAGATGGAATAAAAATATATTCATAGTTAGTCAATCTTTTGAACAAACTGGTATGTTTGTTGAAAAGGGTAATGAATTTTGAGGAAGTCAAGTAAGTATGTAAAGATTGTGACATTTGCCTATCAAGTTAGAGACTTGTCTTGAATATATAGATGTATAATTTCAATAGACACTGGTATTTGCTAAAATACAACGTTAAAATGTAAGTAATGTAAAAAATATGTACATTTTGTATTTATTTAAGAAGCAAAGAATCATCTTCACGCCTCTATCCCCGAAGAGGTAGGCAAAAGCACAACCAGGGCACCTACGACTAGCCGAAGACACAAAGTCCCACAATGTGATAGGTGGGAAGCATATCGCCAACCGGGCATTATCCCAATCCCGAGCAACATTTTTTATTAGAAAATTAGAAAAACCTTTTCTTTTTTTTTTTGTTGTCCGACCCGGGACCTCAAGCAGTCAAGTCCAACAACTGAACCGCGAGACCACAGAGGAGGATTTATTTAAGAAGAGAACAAAATAAAAGATTAAGATTCCCTGTTTAGTTATTATAGTCACGTAAAAAGATAAGAAAGATGCGGGTTTTTCCAATGGAGCCGTTATTTCCGAATTACTTTTAAATAAAACGAAAAGATATCGCTTGAGACAAGGTAATGGAGTAACGGACGACGAACTAATATATACCATAACTATTATAGTGGCTTTGGTATCTAGAAAATAATCATTACAAGAAAAGATAAAACTATTCCAGAAGAAAGTCCAATAACTCGGTTCCTATATTTAACGAACCGTAATCCGTTAGTATTACTAATGGTAGTTTGCCTAAAAGTGACGAAGCCTCATAGTCATAGAAAATGTTTCGAGTTCACAGTTAATAACGAACGGTCGTACATAGATTTTTTATTATTTATATAAAAAAACTACCATCCGTACCTTTTGTGTGTTGGTATCACCAGACAGTCATATCTTGCCGGCGACGATGGTAAGAGACAATCTTGACAGATAGACACCACAGATGTTATAGGTGCGTGGCTGTCCAGTGAGGACAATTGTACGATATCTAATTAACTGCCTATTTGGTAGAGGGGTTAGCGTACACTCTCAACGCCACCGCCCCACCGCGAGGCTCGGGTTCGATTCCCGACGGAGACAGACATTTGTGTGATGAACATATAGATGTCTGCATTTCCGAACCGGAGTGTTTATTAATTTAAATTTGCTATTTAAGTATTTTTATATGTTACAATCGTTGACTAACACCCATAACACAAGCATATAATTTGCTTACTTTGGGGTTAGATTCACTTTGTTAACTCAATTTGACTGTATGTTTTTTAATATTTTTTTTGTATGTTTGTTACAAGATTACTCGGCCAATAGCCAACCCATTTCTTTTTAGAAAGATAGGTCATGATTCCGAGGTGATGGAGTTGGATGAGGAGGCAACATTTAGGTAACTGTATTTCTGGGTCTGGGTGTTTATTAAATTACTCTAGCATTTCTAAGTATTAGTATCCTTGACTAACACCCATAATACAAGCATTTGTTTTGCTTACTTTTGGAATGAGAACAATTTGTGAAATTTGTTAGCGGATATTTATTTATTTAACTAATTTAGTCTATAAACTTCCCAATTATATGAAAGAACTTCCAATTAATAAATTTAAAAAATGTGTTAAATGTAAATTAAATCAAAAAGGTTATTATAACATTGCTGAGTATTTAGGAGATAAGACTGCTTGAGATTAATTGCTCCTCATGCCAATCGCTTGTAATATATAATGTATCATTACATTAATTATTGTAAAAATATTTTAAAATAAGAAAAAAAAAGACAAGCCCGCTGAGTTTCTTGCCGGATCTTCTCAGTGTGCGGCCGCGTTACGATCCGGTGGTAGATTTATTATTATATAGACCCGTCACAAGTGCCTCTTGTAGGTTTATGTGAAATAAAGATGATTTATTATTATCATTATTATAAATGTACTTAAAATATGAAATAATGTTAAAACTAAGTCTACAATAGTAGCTGCTGAATCATATTCAGATCAGACAGTTCATGGAAAAGATGAGATACAACGATATGGTATCAGATATGTTTAGAGTGATATAGATATATACAATATTTTCATTTGTATCAGTTATTTGGAAACTGTGGAGATTTTAACATTGTTTATAAAACGTAAGTGCAGATTTGTTTTCAAACGACTCCAAAAATGAGGTTCTCAATTTGCATATTTTTTTTTGTATGTTTAGTATTCGATTACTCGGACAATACCCGACCGGTGACCATATCAATTTTACCATGATCCAAGTAGTAATATTGGAGTTACATTTAAAAAGTAGGTAGATATGTTCTATATTATGTTATTTATAACAAAATGGAAAATACACATTTTGTACATTTTTGGAGCCGGACCCCCTGGGTCCAAGACCGCAAGAAGTACGAAAATGAAATTTTAAACGCCAAAATGGGGTAGAATGTGTTTGTTTTTAACTTGTTTTGTTATAACATTTTCGACGGTCATAGTCTTACGCGAAAAATGCCTTTGTGGTCTAGAGGTCTCGGGTTCGATGAAAAAAGGGAAATGTGTATTTTCAATTTTCTAATAAAAAAAATCGGAATTGAATATGTGCCCGGTTGGCGAATGGCTTGCCGCCTATCACAGTGTCTTCGACTAGTTGTGGGTGTCCTGGTGGTGCATCTGCCTACCCTTTCAGGGATATAGGCGTGAAAATACTTTTTTCAAATAAACTCTTTGGATTTGATCGGTTTCAGTTGAAGGTTTCAATAAAAATATGACAATTTTAGATGAAGCTACTTATGACTCTCCTCCTGCTAACGGTGCTTACAGTTTATGTCAGGACCACAGTAGTCAAGGACGGGAGCAGATTCCTTAACATTGGGAACATAGAGGAAGGAGATAGGCTATTGTACAGGTATATCTATGTCAAGCTAGAATGTTGCCACTTTTGATCCTTAAAGTAGCAAATTAGATTGATGAATAAAGTTGGAGGAGTCTCCAATTTCTCCAATTTTTACATATTTATTTTGTGCTCTCCAGTCTCTCCTTTAAGGCGCTATAACGAAGTTACAACTTTCTGGCCACATTGATTAAAAAAATGTTAAAAAGGTAAGTACACCTCGGGCAGTAAAAAGAAACCGACCAACCACGCAATTTTTTTTATGTTATAGGAAGGCAAACAAGCAGACGGACTTCCTGATGGTAAGAAATTCACACCGCCTAGAGACACCAAAGGTGGCAATGGTGCGTTGCTAACCTGAGGTCGGGATGTTAGGCCTCGAGCAAAAGTAAGTTTACCGGCTACCTTACCCTCCGAACCGGAACACGTCATGACGTTGATGGCGGCAGGAATAAGTAAGACGGTGGTACCAATTCGGGCGAGTCGCTGCCAAACTTTACCACCTAGTCGGATGTCACGGTATTAGTGATGGTAAGCTTATGCTCGCCTTTTACGAGCTGCCTGGCAAGGAAGGCAGATGGTCTACTCTACAAAGGAGCTCGGACCAACACAGGGAACATCTATTTTTCATACCCTTAGTGTTAAGGTTGACTCACCCCTTTTTTTTATAGCAGAACAAAGTCTGCCGCGTCAGCTAGTTTAAACATATATTTGATATTTTCCATAGTCGGCGCTTGGTAAAACTTCCAAATATTTATATTTTCAAATGAAGAAACACTTGCACTGTTTAACGTATCACTTATACTTTATTATTATATGAATATTTAAACACAAAGGCCTTCTTAGGTTTTTGAACTTTGTTACATATAAACATGTAAGTTAAGTAATGGCAAGTGCCTGGCAAGGTAGGCTAAGAGTGCAAACTCTACATGAATTTGGACTTTATCAAACATCTTAATCACACTCCTAAAGTTTTGTTGAATTTTTAATTGTTTTTTTACGATTATGTCAAAGTATTTTTATGTCATATCCATGAAGAGGTAGGCATAGTTACAACCAGGGTATCCTCGGCTAGGCGAAGGCACTAAGTCCCACGAAGTACAAAATATGGCAACATACAAATACACAAAATATGGCAAAAAAGTGCTGGAAGAAAGGAAATCAAGAGTTTGTAATATATATAATAAAATAACTTTATTTAAAAAATTAAGAAAATCAATCAGAATTCATTATATTGATTAAGATAAATAAAAGAAAAAAAATATTTATAAATAGAAAAAAAGCAACTTAATTTTGTCTTTGCCATATTATTATAAGCTGCCAGGCTGAAAGAAAATTTGCCGGGTCGGTTAGATTATATATTTTCTTAACAGACTAATTAAAAAAAAAAAAACTCGGATTCACCATTTACGTTCTCTATTGGCATTTTAATTACCGTTCCTTCGACTTTGACAGTTTAAGGTGTCAGAAAAAAAACTGACACAGCAATTGGCCTTGATAAGCTTATCCCAATACTTATCTTGTTTCCAGTGGTTACCTGTACCAAGAAGCGATACCAAACTCCATACAACACCAGGACCTAACATACAACGGTATTAGTACGAGGATATCACTAGTCCAAGCGTATGAGGCCCGAGAGACCCAGTTTGCCTCGGCCTGGATTGTGGAGGGTGGAATAGGAGCAAACAATGTCACTGTTAGAGTTCAGTCGGCACGTGGATTCGGATTTTACTATATGGTGACAATTTTGGGACAGTAATAAAAAAAATTGAAAAAAAGACGTGTATTTTTTATCTAGACATGTTTCTAAATTACTTAAATCTAGCTTACTACAAAGTAAGTAAGTTATATGCTTGCGTTATGGGTCCTAAACAACAACAGCAATCTATATATGTTATATTAATACGTCATGCCAAAACTTTGGACCCCTTTTTACGAATATTGCGTGGACGCAAGAGCATAAAATTTGACGAACTTATAGTCTATATGTAGGAGATGTGCAGAACGCTAATATTTTCCAATAGTAATGCTTATAAAGTACATTTAATCAATAAATAAAACACTAGCCACACTACCATGCATTTGACACACACAAACAAATAACGATAAAAGGCCATAGATGGCGCACTAAAAAGTTATGAAACAAAGTAGTTGGTCTTGAGAAATAAAGATAACGTTTTTATCAACAAGATGTACTAAAATGTATTCTGGTCGAATTTCGACCAATGGGCGACCACTAGTTAACATAAACGTAAATGTCCTTTTTCCGCATTTTGTTCAGAGCAGTCTTAAGTAATTAATTCTGAGTTAGCTTCTAACTAAATCAGTGTATATGTATATAACAAGTTTAAATCATTCTTAAATTTAACCAGGAACGTCTCTCCTCTGCCTCAGTATCCAGGCATCGGACTTGACTTCTTGATTTCCGGGTCGGGAAACAAAAATTAAAAAAAAGGTTTTTCCAATTTTCTAATAAAAAATATGTTGCTTGGTATTGGATATGTGCCGGTTGGCTAGACTTGTCACCTATCACATTGTGTTACTTACTGCCTTGGGCTAATCGTGCCTCTGCCCACTTTTTCGGGGATATAGGCGTGAAGATGCTTTTTTAACAAGGGACGTGCATGCGGCCCTTAAAAAAGTGACAAACATTTTAAGGAAATGATAAGTTAAAACGGAATGATATGATATCAGATACGTTTGGAGTGGAGATACATTTAACCATTTTTTTTGGTTGTCTGTATCAGTTGATTGGAAGTTGTTAAGATTCTGTAGTACATTGTTCAATTTTTTTATTAAATTGTTTGAAATAGTGCTAGCGTAAGTACTTAATTTTTATATAGCTGTGCCCATGATTTCATCCGCGTGAAATTTAACGTTTTGTCAATAAGGTAGTATAAATTACTTCTTATTACCTAAGCTGCCAGTGTAAGTCCCGTCATCTTTAGCCCAGCTGTATAAGAGCGAAACCGAAAAAAACCGACAAACAGAAAGACAGACATTGTAAAATATGTTATTATGGCATATGTGCCGTATAAATATTTATATGCACGTAGTAAATAAATAAATTAAATAAATATAGAATCTAACCCCAAAGTAGGCAAATTATGTGCTTGTGTTATGGGTGTTATTCAACGATCCTAATACATAGAAATACTTAAATAGATACCAGAATAAATTTAACAAACATCCAGACCCGGAAATGCAAACATCTAAATGTACATCACACAAATGCGCTGCCCCCGTCGGGAATCAAACCCGAGCCTCGCCGTTGTTCGGTGTAGTTAGGCGTGTACGCTAGCCACTCGACCAACGAGGCGGTCAAAGCCATCAAAATCCATTAGCTATTGGGCTAATAACTCCGTAACTAACATAAAAAAAGAAACATACCAAAAAATTAATATTTAAAATCTTTCTTCTACGAGTCAGTTCTTTTTAACCGATTTTTGGACCAAGGATAACTTTCCACCATTTAATCGATTTAGATGTGTTGTATCAAAATTGGTTTAAAAGGCAACCACATCAAAATTTGTTTAGAAATTTGAACTTATTAATTATGACGGGAAAACATTACGACGTGTGTTAAATTTCTTAATTCTTACCCCTCAAATATTCCAATTCTTCTCTGAGGTTGTAAAGACATTGTAAAATATGTTATTATGGCATATGTGCCGTATAAATATTTATATGCACGTAGTAAATAAATAAATTAAATAAATATAGAATCTAACCCCAAAGTAGGCAAATTATGTGCTTGTGTTATGGGTGTTATTCAACGATCCTAATACATAGAAATACTTAAATAGATACCAGAATAAATTTAACAAACATCCAGACCCGGAAATGCAAACATCTAAATGTACATCACACAAATGCGCTGCCCCCGTCGGGAATCAAACCCGAGCCTCGCCGTTGGTCGGTGTAGTTAGGCGTGTACGCTAGCCACTCGACCAACGAGGCGGTCAAAGCCATCAAAATCCATTAGCTATTGGGCTAATAACCCCGTAACTAACATAAAAAAAGAAACATACCAAAAAATTAATATTTAAAATCTTTCTTCTACAAGTCATTTCTTTTTAACCGATTTTTGGACCAAGGATAACTTTCCACCATTTAATCGATTTAGATGTGTTGTATCAAAATTGGTTTAAAAGGCAACCACATCAAAATTTGTTTAGAAATTTTAACTTATTAATTATGACGGGAAAACATTACGACGTGTTAAATTTCTTAATTCTTACCCCTCAAATATTCCAATTCTTCTCTGAGGTGTAGCGGACCTATTGTTGCACTTAACTACATGAGGTCCCGGACTCCATTCCCAGGTCGAGCAACAAAAAGAAAATTGGGGTTTTCCAATTTTCTAATAAAAAACGCTGTTCGGGATTGGACATGTGCCCGGTTGGCAATGGGCTTACTACCTATCACTTTGTGGGACTTAGTGTCTTCGGCTAGTCGCGGACGTGCTCTAGTTGTGCCTCTGCTTAACGCTTCGGGGATAAGGGCGTGAAAATACTTACTTATATTCGAATTCAAATTAGTCCAGTATTTGTTCGTTGTACAGAACAGTATATGTTCATTCGTTCAAATACTTTAAGAGATGTACAAAATATATAAACTCCAAAAATATAGAATCAAACCCTTATACTTGTGTTCTTACCCGTATCCTCTAACCACTCGACCGGTCTTAGTCAAAGATGGTAATGAAAAAATACCTTGACTATTTTTAACCCGTGTCTGTCTGTCTGTGGCATTATAACTCCCGAACGGATGCAGTGATTTCAATTTAGGTTTTTGTATTAAAGGTAACTTATGTGCGAGTGTTCTTAAATATGTTTGATGAAAATCGGTTGAGCCGTTTAAAAGTTGTTGGGGGTGAAACTGAGGAGATTAACCGAATGTCTGCAATCTACTCGGACATCTTTTAATTTTTTAAGGGAAATTAAGCTCTTGTGTCGGGGGTGTTTGAAATGTTTAATTTATTTTTTTATTATAGGATGAAGATACTCATATGTCTCCTCCTGGTTACTGTCCTAGCATGTGCAAGGACCGCACTAATCGAGGATGTGAGCAGATACCTGAATGCTGGGAACATACAGAGAGGAGATAAACAGCTGCACAGGTAATGTTTCTAAACCAGCGTTTCCCAAATGCGGAGTGGCGACCCGGGACCGGGCCTTTTAAAAAAAATACCGGATCTCAACATTCGATAGCTATCGACAAAGACGTGAAAATTGCAAGCCCTTGGAGTAAATATTTCGCTCAGTTAGTTTTATAGGGTTTTTAGCAGCTTGATTTTAAATTCGAAGAAGTTATTGTGTAAAAAATATAAGTAAAATAACCTAATTGTTATTTTACTTATTTGTAAAGTTTGTGTTAAAAAGTGTCAAGTGGGCCACGAAGGGACAGTTTGAAAATTACCGGCCATGACAGGACAATGTTTGAGAAACACTGGTCTAACCCACAATTATTTCTAGACGGCTAGTATGAACTATGAACACGAAGAGAACATTTTTATCACTATTCACTTTATCAATCACTTTTATAAAAAAATCCGTTTCTTTCCGATGATTATGATATAAAATACAATTATTTAAGACTAGCTGTCCCGGCGAACCTCGTTCCACCCGTTCAGTTTGTATAGGAAAAAGTAAAATGTTGTTTTTCTTAGTTTTCTCGCAAGTTTTCTTATCTTTTAAACCTTCCCTGGACTTGAACAAATAATTCAAAAAAATTAACGAAATCGGTTCAGCCGTTCTCGAGTTTTAGCGAGACTAACGAACAGCAATTGATTTAAATCTTTATTTATTTCAAACCTTCATTTTACTAAAACTTATGTACAAAGGCGACTCTTTTGCCTGTGATTACAAAAGTCAGTACTGAGGAGACTTTTTAGCCTGTGACTTCTTAAAGACTTTTTGAAATCATGTTTTTAATTAAACTAGAGGTCGCCCGTTGGTCGAAATTCGACCATAATAAATTTTGATATCTTGTTGATAAGAACGCCATCTTATTTCTAAAGACAAACTACTAAACTTTATGAATAGTTAGTGTGCCATCTATGATCCTGGGTGCCCTGGTTAAGACTCTGCCTACTACTTCAGGGATATGGGCGTGGAGATATTTCTTACTACATTAACGTACTTAGATAATACAATTCAAAACTTGTTCCCAGAAGTTACCTCTACAAGGAAGCGATCCCCGACTCCAGGCAGTACCAGGACCTGATATACAATGGTGACTTCAGAACGAGGATATCAGCAGTCCAAGCATTTGAGGTTGGAGACTCACAGTACGCTTCAGCTTGGATTCTGCAGGACGGTATCGGGACGAACAATGTCACAGTCAGAGTGCAGTCAGCTCCCGGAAACGGATATTACTTTAAGATTACAATTTGGGGACGACAATACATAGAATAAAAAAAAATATACAAGTGTTTTTTTTTGTTATTATTTAAATCTATACATATAATAGAATCTATACATAGGTATATATATATATACCTATGTATAGGTATGCCTAGCCATAAAATGGGATACGTTTTATCCCGACAAAATATGTAGAAAAAAAAATCTTAATTATTTCAGTTTTATCACGCGAAGACCGAGTCGCGGGCGGAAGCTAGTCATAGAATAAGAAAAAAATATACTTTAGCTTTTTTGTATTTTTTGTTACTCGTTAAACGATCAATTGAGTGGTACTAATTACACGTTTTTAGACAGACATCAAAGATGTTAATGGTGCGTTCTATGGCGTAGGTATTAAATATTTTCTGTGAGTCAGTTCACCGACTTCACCCTTCAAAGACGAACACGACAATGGCATAAATAGCATAATACTAACAATAATATTAAATAATAAATCGCGCGTATGGTCTAGCGGTCCAGGACTTGACTTCATTAGGTTCCGGTTTTGATTCCCAGGTCATGCAATAAAAAAAAAAGGCTTTTTCCAATTTTCTTATAAAATAAATGTTGCTCGGGATTGGATATGCGTCCTTACTCCATTACCTTGTCTCAAGCGATATCTTTTCGTTTTATTTAAAAGTAATTTAATCGTGGGTGCCCTGGTTGTGCATTTGCCTACTTCTTCTAGGATATGGGCGTGAAGAGACTTATTTAAATAAAATAACTGTTGTTGACTTGTTTAAATAATAAATATCTCTGAACGCGTTATACCAATTAAAAAAAATATTTTTTTACGTTATACAAATTGAATCAAACCCCAAAGTAAGCTATTATGCTTATGTTATATGGCTATACTAGAATAAATATAATAATCACCCAGACCCAGAAATGTAGATATCTAAATTTTTCGTCGAGAATCGAACCCGAGAATCGTGGTTGATCGTGAAGTTAGACATGTACGCTTTTAACTCTGTGGCGAAGATCTTAAACCTCTTTCGTAAGTAAGTTTCCAGACTTTCTAACCTTATTAAAGACCTTCTAACCGGATCATAACAATGGCATTATATCTGAAGAGAAACTGCAAAATGGCTATACTTAGTACCATTCTGGGTAACTTATAGGTTTTGTCCGCTAGTCAAAAAATTATGCTAAAAAAATATTACCACGTAAATGCACCTATTACCGACCTAACTTATTCTAAGTTTAACTATTTTTTGTTTCTTTCTTCTAAAGAAATATTTGAGATATTTACCTACTTATACTAAAAAACAAGTTTTTACGGGATAAACGCGTGGTTTATTTACAATTAGCTGTTCCCATGAACTTTGTTTGTATGGGGAAAAGTAAAATGTTTTTTATTCCAGATTCGTCACAATAAAACAGGATAAAAAGTATCCTATGCCCTTCTCCCGGTTTTAAGCTCATGCTCACCATCAATTTTCAACCTGATAGGTTCAGCCGTTCTTAAGTTATAACCTATACCAATTTTATATATATTTCTTAAGAAGAAAGAAATGAAAGTTAGTTTCATGGGTCGGTGATACCTGCAGATATGAGATGGGTCAGTATTAGATGAATTTATCTTAATTTCATTTACCAGTTAATGAATAGCCTCCTCTTTTTTAGAGTAGGTTAAAAATAGATATAACTGTCGCGAAGCTTCATAGATTGTAGGTCGTAATATACTAGTAATCTAGCCCTCAACAAGGCATTTGATAAATTTATAATCTGTAATAACAGAGGCTAAAGTACCAATTAATGGTAGATATATCATTGCTTAAGTGGTTTAGGCTCCACCTCCTACAAAATAGGTATGGATCCCGTAACTCAGTTTTATGGTCAGACCTGTTTACAAAACAGGAAAGTAAGAATAAACTTTTAAATTAGGTAGTGTTCATGAAGTTACTTTGCAGTTTGGTTATTTGTACACACGGCTCTTCTAATAGTACAACTGTTTCAAATAGACACCAAAGATGTTACAGGTGCGAAGCCAAAATGTAGATAAAATAAACTTATATAGAAATATTAAATACATTTTATAATATAGTATTAAGTATAGAAATATTGTATTAAGTAATATCTGATTTGATATCACCGGGTTGAAATCCGTCACTAAATGTAACTAACGTAAATGTTTATCACATTGTGGGTCTATGAAATGGGGCTAATCATGGGTGCCCTGGTTGTACCTCTGTCAACATCGTTGAGGATACAGGCGCGAAGATACAATAAATAGCAGGTATTTCATTTATAAATCTTTTACATCTGCGAAAGTTACGATGAACTAAAACTCCTAATAGTCTCATTTCCACCTGTGTCCGAAGCCAGTACTGAAAAAATTTAATGCTTTAATAAAATAAAAACAGTCTGGATATTTAAGGATCTCAATCTATAACGAAACACACGTAAAAATTCAAATGGTTTTTTACGTTTTATGAAACATATAATACAATTTTCCTCGCCTTGAGTAATTCACAGTCTCAAAGAGAAATGGCGTCTGGTTTCACACTGAGCGGAATCTTTAGAACTCGGAACTCGAAGAACTCGTTGCGATATTAGCGCGAGATCCGTTGAATCTGTTCCATTTTTGAACCCCCAACCGAAAAGGAGATGTCCCTCCCGAATCCCTGCATGTGTGGGAGAGAGAGGGAGAGATATAGTATGTGTGTGTATGTGTCTGAGCTACAATACGTGTAGATTTTTATTTGAGATTATGTGTGTGAGTTTGGCTCTGAAAATCAACCATATTTTCTCTCGCTGGCGCCATTTGGCGAAAGAAAATATGGTTGATTTTCATAATTATTGAATTTCGTGTTTATATTGAGTGAAATTAGTCAACTTTAGTGGCATTTTGTACAAATTTGTTCAGTGAAAGTGTACAAATAAAGTAATGAGGAAGAAATTATTATATGGTGTATTTCCTCGTTGCCGCCAAAACTCACTACATGAGCTTGAGTAACGAGGCAACCGCTTTACCCAAGACACTGACTTCAGTGACTTGACTTATTGACGACTGATGACTTACGACTAATTTTAATTGAATCCAGATTTGGTAAATTTGATGCAAATTTCTACTTGACTAATGGCAAAATATTAAAGTGAATGCCAAAACCTAAAGAAAGAAAAAAAAGATTATGTATGTGTGTCTGAGGTTGTATTAGAAGTATATGTGCGAAATTTCATACTCCTTTTGTATAAAGGAGTTCAAATAATTATTTTCAGTCTGGCCAAGAACCCTAATAACATACACGACTACAAACAACTCCCAATAAATACATTTGCCCTCGATTCCTACGACAGTAAGCAAACTCATAACTTCGGATTAGCGTGTTCATATATTTTGTATCTTGACATTATTACTGCAACATTGCGGCAACATTTTATTTACCTACAGCACGTCCCGGCTTTGCATGGGTAGATATATTTTTATCGCCTCTGTGGTCTAGTGGTCCATGTGTTAGGGTTGACTTCTTGAGGTAGCAAAATTCGATTCCCGGATCGAGCACCAAAAAGAAAATGTGCTTTTTCCAATTTATTAATAAAAAATGTTGCTCGGGATTGGATATGCGTCCCCAGTTGGTGATAGGCTTGCCACCTATCACATTGTGGTAGTTAGTGTCCTACGCTGATCGTGGGTGCCCTGGTTGTGCCTCTGCCTACGTCTTTGGGGATAGGGGCGTGAAGATAATTTTTGAATATATTTTATTTTTCCTAGTAGTTATGTAGCCTAAGTTCATCAGAGGTGTGACCTATGGGAATTGTACAAAACAACTTTATTTTTCCCTCAAAATATGATGTCGAGGTTTCGGCCGAAACTGAGACCGTTGCCGAAATTCGTTTTCGGTTTCGGTTTCGTTCGTAAAACTAGTTTCGGTCGGACACTAGTTACAGGTATCAAGTTTCCATGTAAGTGTAATCCGCTGATATAAACAGGAAATATGGTAGACCGCATATTCATCAGCCAAATTACATCGACAAATTTCTGATTAAGTTTTTTTTGATTATCCATAAAGTTTATTAAAAAATGGCTGGTGACGTCTTAACTCTTACTAGACAAGACGTAGTTTGACAACAAGTAAAGTATTAACGCGAACTATTTAAAATTATTCTTATAAAAGCAAATATTACAATATGGCAATTTGTATTTAAAATGCCTTTCAATCATTTTAGCCTTAACTCTCCTATATTAAAATTAGGCCGGTCTTTTGAATGTAACCCTGCATATATAACAACTAATGTAAAGGCTCAGACTCATCGACCACACAGCCCAACTCAGACTCTACTATGCACGCATAAACAACATTATTTCAACAGTACTGTCATCAGAAAAAGACATAATACGCCATAAAGTTACTTTTATAAGTGGACATTTGTGCCTGACGCAATAACGGCCATATGTAAAGAAAGAAGAAGAAAAAGAAGTGGACATTTACCAACATTGTTTTATGTAAGAGATCAGCGAAGATGCACACTACTGATGGTAAGAAATAACCGTGGCCTACGCATACCATAGATGTTACAGGTGCATCGCTGTCCTATGATACACTTTTGTCGTTAAATTTAACTAAAATAAGTTGTGTAAAAGCCGTTGGCTGACAACACTTTTTTAAAAAATACAAGTTACTTGTTTTAAGAGGTTACAATATGAGACCTCACCTAAGCTGATAACTGTCAAGTTGACATTAGACACAAAAAACTAATAGCGTCTCTACTGGAAACTAAGAGAACTAAGTATTAAACCAAAAGCGCTATAGATTTCGATTCGTAAATCACCAAACGTAATCTATAATTTCTCGTGGTAAAAACTTAGAGCCTTTACCATGAGTTGGTATAGATTTAGTTCGGTAAGTTACGTGTCGAAATATATGGCACTTTTGGTCTAAAAATGCGTTCCTCTTAGTTACCAATAGAGGCGCTGTTCTAAGTTTTCACACATATAATTGACAGAGGCGGTAGTACAGTAAACTTGGCAATCCGTAAACTCATGGTAACACCTCTGGTCAGTGTTTGAGAGTTGATTACGTCATTTATATTTTTTTGTTAAATATAATTAAAACAAGTTTTTTTATAGACCGTCGTGTGATTACTTTTTTAAAAGTACTGTTGTACCTACTTTTGTAGTAACTAGCTATTACTGTTTAAAAAAGTGCTTAGTAAGTACTCACCTCAGGACTGATATCTGTCAAGTTGGCACTGGACACAAACTCCCTCAGGAAACCATCCAGCTCCGTTCCTTCGATGTAGCCATTACCTGTAAAAACGGTAAGTTATACGGTTAAGTATGGATAACTCACAAGGGAACTGGGAAAGTATAGAAAAGTCTTTCTTATTTTATGATATTGGAAGGCAAACAAGCAGACAGATTTCCTGATAGTAAGAAATTCACGCCGTCTAGAGACAAACTCGAGCAAAAGTAAGTTCTCTCCGTCTGTTTGTTGCTCTTTTACGGCTAAACCGCTTAGCCGATTTCAAAGAAACTTTATGTGCATATACTTCTCTAAAATTAGTTGAAATAGAGTTGAAACATGGAACTTTTTTGACAAAATCAACCCCCAAAGATCTATAACGGGGGAAAGTTTGTATGAAAATATCTAAAACCTTTGATGAAAGTTTGTATGAAAATCTATTCTATGTTGAAGAAGTCACGATCAAACAGCTAGTAATAAACAACTTCTAGAATACAAAGATTTGGCCTAATTTGAGTGTAAACATTTCGCGCGCTGTCATTTTCATACAATTTAATTTTTATTTATTAGAAACTAACCGCCGCTTTGCTTTAGTGTCGAAAATACTTTGATGAATTAAAAAAAAGTATCTTCGCGCCCATATGGTGGTGTGGTAAGCTTATCGCCAATCGTGCACTTATCCGATCCCGGGCAACGTTATTCTTATTAGAAAATTTACATTTTCATATATTGGTGGACCCGGGGGTCGACTTTGGAACCTCAAGAAGTTATTTACAGACGGCTAGACCACAGAGGCAATTAGTATGGATATATGCGTAGAAGATAATATGTATAGAAGAAGCAAACGAACATCACAAATCACTCAATACATTTAATAACACATATCACTCAATATATTTAATGACGTATATCACTCAATATATTTAATAACGTAAATCACTCAATATATTTAATAACGTACATCACTCAATATATTTAATAACGAATATCGCTCAATATATTTAATAACGTATATCACTCAATATATTAATAACTTATATCTCTCATTATATTTAATAACGTACATCACTCAATAAATTTGATAACATATATTACTCAATATATTTAATAACGTACATCACTCAATATATTTGATAACGTATATTACTCAATATATTTAATAACGTACATCACTCAATATATTTAATAACGTATATCACTCAATATATTTAATAACGTATATTTCTCATTATATTTAATCACGTACATCACTCAATATATTTGATAACGTATATTACTCAATGTGGCGGAACAATTCTGCTCCTTATCATAGTCAAATTTATGAAAATTGGATCTTCGAACACTTAAGGGCACTTCCAATTTAATTAAAATACGCTTTCAGATTTTTTAAGTCGCTTGTTTAATAAACACATTTATAAAATATAAAAAAGCATATTGAAAAAAATGCTACGGATAAAATGTATATTTTCAACGTAATTGTAATGACGTGGTATTTTCAGACCCACAGAATAACAGCTAGTTATTAATAACTTAAATACGTGAATCGTATGCACGTATACTAGCTGTTACCCACGGATTTGCTCGCATGGCAGATAATATACTTACTGATAATAGCCCACTAATAATGACTTTCATACAAATTTAACACCGCTATTTAACCCCCTTAGGGATACTATTTCCCAAAACGCGTAAAAACGTATGTACTCGTTTTAATAAGTAGCCCAAAAATAAAGTTTTATGATTCCAGCCCTACATAATGACGGTCTTTCATACAAAATTTCAACCCCTTTTTCACCCCCTTTAGTGGAAGAATTTACAAAATACCGTCCTTAGTGGGTGTCCACTCAATAAAACGACCCTACTCACTAAATTTCATGTCTATAACTCTAACAGTTTTTGCTCGGCGATTATGAATCAGTCAGTAAGGGCATGTTATTTTATAAGTACCTATATAAAAAAATTGTATATACTTTTAAATAAAATATAATAATAAAATAAAATATATAAAATAAAAATTTACCTGTTGGTCAATACAATTTTTAGGTAGGATTCAGTACATATTTTTTAATAAATGTGTAGACACATTTTAATATGTTCACTGGTGGTATAGTGTGCAGCAATATGCCAAGGTAGGAATCTACCGCCGTACCTATTCTTACCGCCATAATGACTCTGTTATGTACCAGTTCGGAGGGTAGGGCAGCCGTTAGACTTGCACAATAGGCCTAAAATATCCTGGCAGCAAGACAGCAATGCTCCTGTAATATCTATGGTATATAGGAAACGATTATCTCTTACCATCAGAAGACCGCAAGGGTTCACTGGCTACTGAAAAAGAAAAATATAACTTTATATCTACTCATATTAAAAAAAATCTGTCGATTTACTTTAAAAGTGTTTGTTTTCTTTTATTTCATTGAGTAAAAATAAATAAATATCAAGCAGGTAGGTGCGCCGTTTATGGATCGTGATTTTTTTTATTAGAGAAGATCATTTACAACTGGTGGACATCTAGACGTGGGACAACGTACCGTACTTAACATATAAAAACAAAACTCATATTTTGAGTATCGCTTTTTCTGTGTGGATATCTGTTATTAAGTATCCTGACGCCCATATCCTTCTATATCCACCCATATCCTAGGCAAAGACACGACCAGAATTAATGTCAAATAAGAAATATTTTGTACTAGCTGTCCCGGCGAACTGCATTCCACCCGTTCATTTTGTATGGGAACAATATAGTATTGTTCTTCCTCTAATTTTTCCGGCATTTTCATCTACGAATGTACTTTCATTACAATCGTTAACAAGCATTCAAACATAACTAATGACTGACGCCTGCACGTCTGTGCAATAAACGTCTAACAAATACGCACCGCATATAGACGCCTATTACACGACAGGTTTTGTTCTACTTTTTAGCACACTATTGACATAAATGTCAATCACCACTTCACACGCTACGTTTTCCATAAGCCTTCATAAGAACCTTCTTCTGACAATAACTAACACAACAAATAAGGAATTATCCAAATCGGTTTAGTAGCTCGGAAGTTTTTTTTTATGTTATAGGAAGGCAAACAAGCAGAAGGATTTCCTGATGGTTAGAAATTCACGCCGCCTAGAGACACCAAAGATGGTAATAGTGCGTTCCCAACCTGAAGTCAGGATGTTAGGCCTCGAGCAAAAGTAAGTTTACCGGCTACCTTACCCTCCGAACCGGAACACGTCACGGCAGGAATAGGTAAGGCGGTGGTACCAATCCGTGTGAGTCGCTGTGAAACTCTACCACCTAGTCGGATGTCACGGTGTTAGTGATGTTAAGCCTATGCTCGCCTATTACGAGCTGCCTGGCAAGAAAGGCAGATGGTCTATTCTTCGAAGGAGTCCGGACGGTAAGTTATGCGTTTACCAACACATTTAGCAATTCATTTTTCTATTATAGGTTTTTTTCGTAGCATTAGATAAATGAAAACTCAATCAAAATTTAAGGGTTGATTTCGAGAAGGGTTTAACTAACAAATACGTGATTTGACGCAAAACATTTTAAATATTGGGAGCTATATTGTCAATTCTACTAAAGAAAATCGCCCTAAATATGGCGCTTGTTAAAAGTTAAAAGAGTTTTTGGCGATACAATCTATTTTTATTTTTGAACTAAAATAATTATGATAATTTAAGTAGGTTTAATTAACGTTCAATATTTTTCGTACTAGCGATCTCGACATCTGTGTCAGCTAAACCGTTTTTGGACTGAATATCTCGAGATGTAATGTGATTCTTGTTATTTTGAAAAGAGCATCAGATAGATTATTTCTTTCTGAATCCAACGATAGCAATAACGAATTTAAAAAAAAATCAGTTAAACCATTCTCGAACTCATTGTATTGGAAACTTATTTTAGATACGCGAACATAAAAAACAGAATAATTTACCAACAGACACGATAATATTTTTTTGTTTTTGGGATACATTTTTACAAAGTTTTGCATAAAAGGAAGTAGCCACAGGATTCATAGGTTTTAAAACACAGAGGTACAGAGTGAAGTCCAGTCTGAGGTGACGTTTTTACTTTAAAATTTTATTTAAGTTAAAATCAGATTATAATTTGTATTTTAATCTAGTTTATATTGTAAATATTATTATTGAAAAAAGACAAGCCGGCTGAGTTTCTTTCGCCGGATCTTCTCAGTGTGAGGCCGCGATTCGGATCCGGTGGTAGTTTAAAAAATGTCGACGCGCACAAACACTACTTGTATGGTTCATGTGAATAAAGATTATTCTGATTGTGGTCCTTTCTTTTAAAAAATGTAAAGACACATTGATATGCAATTAATTTAAGTATGCAAGTCCGTAAAAAAGAAATGAGTTTTTACTATTATGTCACAAAATAATGAGTGCCTTCCTCGATTATGCTGGGATTCCGGATTCTAAATATCATATTTTTTTTACAATCGATTTAGGAATGTCATGTCGGAGTTATCGATTAATAATAGAAAAAAAAATACAAGTCGAACGTAACTCGTGAAAGAGTTAGAGAACATAATTCTTTTACATTTTAGAGGTTGATTAAAAAATTGATAAACAAGCGCCTTTACCAACAACATGTATATTTTTCGGGATTTTTTAATGTCCAGATTTTAGAATTCTCTATGTTTATACATAAAGTACAAAAAAAATCAACTATAGCCCGGATCTCATGAAATAGTGAAAAGATTTAGTTAGTCAACCCTTAAATACTAAAGGTGGGGGCCATTAAGTCCGTAACTGGTTACATAAGGCGATTATGTCGTTTGCTCTTCTTCATATTATATCAAAACTAAGAGTTGTTCGGCGCCGATACTTTTGGTGCTTAAGTGGAACTACAGGCGATTACATAGAAGATTTTATGTAAATTTCAACTCAAACCAATTATTGCTACTAATTTATCTTTACGCTAAGCCCCCATGAAGGTAGGCCGAGAATGTTGAGAGCCAAATGTGAGGATCCTTAAAGTCCTGCCTAGCTTTATTCACATACATCACGCTGATTTCGGAGAATCGTGACACCATCCTCCGATAATATTTGAGCGATTTATCACGAAAAACCTGTTGTATAGTGAAATTTCTTTCAAATAACATATTTATTAGGAGCAAAAGTTGGTTAATCAATAGAAAAAACTTTATAACATGTTTAAATTATTTTAATAATTCCATGGGAATGTATACTCATATAATACATGTTTTTGTTAATAAATTTCGGAAAGCAAGTGTTTGTAGTACAGATTTAATTTTAGAAAAAAGTATTGATTGAGAAGAGCAGTTTAAACATTGCGCAGTGTTTACTGTTTTCAGAACAAACTTTGTATGGAAAGTGGTCCATCTTCTTTGGAACATTAATTAACAAAGTACTTATCTGTACATTGTTTAGTCAATTAAGAAACGTAGTATTATAAAGTTTATAATTTAATCACAGTGAAGCTCCAAGGAACCAACTTAAACTTCAATTAGTCATCTACTAACAAAAAAAAAGTATTTTAATCGGTTTCCTTAAGGTTTCAGCATTATACCCATACTTGTTGGACATAAGATTATTTCAAATAAAATAAATGTTTGAAATCAGTTTAGAATTTATTAGCATTTAGTTAAAAAATAAAGGATTCGAATCTCCACCTTTTTCCGAAGCTCATCTTCACAAAAAAACTATACATTTTTCTTATCATTTTTCGTTAATAAGATTATATTTTGATTATTGCATAAATTCATACAGAAAGTTAAATATTGTTATGAAACCTCTCAAGACATAAAGTAAGTAGTAAGACCTCTCAGCTCTAAAGCCCTAATGTACTTAAGAAAGTTCCTGTTTGTCGGACGTTCAATTAATTTTTATTTCCACAACAACATCTCAAAATCGAGATTCAATTAGCGTGAAGATAATGTTTATAGAAGATTTTTCTTTATTTATTAACAAGCATTTGATTTTGAGAAATAAAATTTACGGTAAAATATTTTTCCATTCGACGTTTTCTTTCTTGTTATGGTAAATCTGTAATTCTACAAATTCCTTAACGTTAGGAATTGGTACCCATAATATTTTTAACTCTCTGTAGAATGATTGTTGATTAAACGAAGGAAATAATTTCGTTTTTTTTTCGATTTTCATATACTTATTTATTTTCTTTTGTTCTATTATAAATGACAGTGATTTTGATTAATAATATGTATTTATACAACATACATACATATCTTCACGCCAAGTCCCTTACAAAGTAGGCGGAGAGTATAGAGTGTCAAACCTCACGATTCTTGCAGACCTGCCTGGTTTCCTTCAGCTTAATTACCATTCGCCTATCGCCTCAGTGGTCTAGCGGTTCAGTTGTTGGACTTGATTGCTTGAGGTCCCGGGTTTGAATCCCGGGTCGGGCAACGAAAAGAAAGTTGGATTTTTCCAATTTTCTAATTAAAAAAAACGTTGCTCGGGATTGGAAATGTGTCCGGTGGGCGATAGGCTTGCCATCAATCACATTGTAGGACTTAGTGTCTTTGGCTAGTCGTGGGTCCCTGGTTGTGCCTCTGCCTACCACTTCGAGGATATGGGCGTGAAGATACTTTTTTTTAATTACCCTTTTCATACAAACACGCTGCTTTTGGAGACTCTTGACACCACTCTCGGATAACACCCTACTGATTTGATCATGAAGGAGGGAGGTGGGAACTTTAGGTAGGGTTGTCACATGTGAAGAACGTGACAATTTATATTGTTTCCCGAGCCCTTCCTATATTCTTGTTCTGTTCGCGGAGGTGGGTGGTGGGAACGTCAGTTAGGCTTGTCACATTCTGTGTCGTTTGGAGGATTATTTGCCACAACAGTTACACTGCTTACGCGGAATTAGCAAAATAAAGGCTTATTTTACATCTGTTATAATTGATTTCCTTAAAGTAACGCCTAATTCAACAAAATAATAAAAATAATAATAAAACATAGTAATAAATACCCTATTACTAGTTAGAATAATTGAATAGAACCCTAAAGTAAGCTAATGATATGCATGTTTTACGGGTGTTAGTCAACGATACTAATACATAGAAATACTTAAATAGATAACAGAATAAATTTAATGAGCATCCAGACCCGGAAAAGCAGACTTTTAAATGTTCATCACACAAACGCTTGTCCCCTCCCTTTCCCTGTCTGGAATCGAACCCGAGCCTACCCACTCAAAACCTAGCTACTCAACCAACAAGGCGGCTTAAATCACTATAATAACTAAACTCAAAATACACGTATTTAAAAAAATATAAATGGATGGATAATTTTCTAAATTTTTTATTATCTTTTGTTTGAGTACTTCAGCTTTAATGAATACGCACCGAGACTTGTATCTCATAATAGATTGGTTGTGTTTACAACGTTAGTGCTTGCTATTGTTACATTCTCACAATAGGTTTAGTATCGCAGCAACCGAGAAAACATATATTGTTTTAGCGCGCCACGCACCGACTGCTAATGAAAACAGTAGATTTATTTTTAACCCTGTGGCTAAACACAAGTTTAATTTAAGAGTTGATAAGGTTTTCATAGTAGTATAAGTAGTATAGTAGGGTAGAAAGTGGCGTTATTAGTCGTAAAACTACTCAAACGAAAGTTTTTGTTAGTTTTCAAAGAACAAATTGAACATATCCCTTGACTTCATACAAATATCTTTCGTAAATCTTTTGAGTAAAAATGTTCACTATTCATTAATTATAATTATTCATTCATCATCATATTGTGATGATTTCAAATATTTTTGTGAATATTCCTTAATTATAATTGTTGATGATTTGAGGATCTTCAAATATTTGTATGGCAATACTGTCATGCCAAGTTGTGTTTATGGTTGTGTTCTTGTTGGAAATTGGCATTAAATATGTAATTTGAAGAATTACTACTTTTATTTAAAAATACTGTTACAATAGTTTGAAGTAGTATTAGTTTAGCCAATTAAATAAAGCCGTTACAATCATAATTATCTGAACCCCGCGAAATTGAAAAAACAAATTACAGTCTCGAAAGTTTAAAAGTAATACGTTCTTAGTGAGTTCCATTTTCAAGTTCTGTTATTTTTTTTCTAAGTTGCCAGTTTCAGAAACTTCTGATATGCCCCACATGTTTATATCGTTGACTAACACCTATTTTACATCGATTATAATTTACATAGATCTATTTATATGTTATAAAGGTATGTTTATTTATTTATTTAATTTTACAAAAAGAAAAAAAAAGTTGCTCATGAATGTTTTGGCGAAAGGACAACACAATACATAATTCCTCGCATGATAAATGATCTGTCTAGCAAAGTATTTAATTAATTACCTTACTTGAACCGTTTATTGTTAACCAAACTCTGTGATCTTGCGGTCCCCCCGCAAATTTAGAAAATGCATAATATTTTAAATTCTTATAAAAACAACGTTACCCGGGATATGATATATGTGCCCGCTTGGCTTGCCAGATATCACACTGAGCAGCTTAATGTCGTTGGCTGGTTGTGGGTTGTGCCTCTTCCTGCCTCTCCGGGGATATGGGCATGAAGATACTTTTTATCTACGGCACGGATTTCAGCATCTATCACTGTAGTCACCTGTCGTCAAAAAAAATTACTTATTCCGATGTATTGCAATAAGTGATTTTGAGCGGTTATCGTATCGGTATCGGGTGCATTCCTAGTGAGGTTACTTTAATTTTCAGTATTTAAGGAGGATATTTTAAGTTATACTATTACAACACTGCCTTTAAACCGTTGGTCGAGTGGCTAGCGTACACGCCTAACTACACTGACTAACTGCGAGGCTCGGGTTCGATTCCCGACTGGGGCAGGCATTTGTGTGATGAACATTAAGATGTCTGCATTTCCGGGTCTGGGTGTTTATTAAATATATTCTGGTATCTATTTAAATATTTCTATGTATTGGTATCGTTCACTTACACCCATAACACAAGAATACGAGTATAATTTGCTTACTTAGGTGTTCGATTCAATTTGTGTAACTTGTCCAATTATATTTATATTTACATATTTTTTAAAATTATAAATATCATGTAATAAAAAATCATACAAATTGATTAAATTAGTCAACGATACTAAAACATAGACATACTTAAATTTATTTCAGTATGCATTTAACAAACACACAGACCCGGAAATACAGTCATATATTTTCATCAAACAAATGCCGTCTAGAATCTATATAAACCTTTAGGTGGCGTCATGTTAACACACTTCAAAAAAGTATGTTCACGCCCATATCCCTGAATGCGTATCCAGAGGCACAACCAAGGCACTCACAACTAGCCGAAGACATGGAAAATTTGACATTCCCAAGCTTCCTAGGAGTCCGCGGCGGCGGGTTGATCGGGTATATTGAAACACCTTATATTGCTTTAGTTGAACAACAACCTTTATTAGTACCCTGATTAATATATACATTAAAAGAAATCATATCATACCACGTTTAAAAATTACACATTGCCATCTGTACTTGAAAATAAGGTACTAACAATTAGTACTTGTAATAAAATATTTAACATTCCGCCCACCAAGAACGTTCCTAAACGTTCTTTACAAACCTTTTACCGCCCACCGTTAGGCTCTTGCGAAATACATTTGAAATTAATACACAATACTAACAATAAATATAATAAAATTACACATAAGCAGATACTGAAAATACTCGAACTTAAACCATGTTTTATGGAAATATGTGCAATAACAATTAAACAATATCTACTCAGTTTGTTATAGGTAAAACACAAAGTTTTGATGAAGGTCTTTTAATAAGAGTTCCCTTACATCTTAATGTTACGACCCTCGTAATATTGTCTAAGCCAGGATGCTTTGGAACTATTCTGCCTAACAACCATCGAGATGGAGGCAGATTGTCCTCCTTAACAAGGACCACGTCGCCTATTTGAGATTCTGAAATGAGCTTTGTCCATTTGTAGCGTTGTAAACAATGTACCAAATATTCATTTGACCATCTGCGCCAGAATGTCTGCATCATCCTCTGAATCAGTTGCCAACGTGTCAGTAAACTAGTATTGTTCTGTTCATAATTAGTTTCGGGAACAGAGACAAGTGGTTCTCCAACTAGAAAGTGTCTCGGAGTGAGTGCCGTAGGATCTGTGTGATCTCCAGGAAGAATGGACAAAGGTCTTGAATTAAGACAAGCTTCGATTTGTGTCAAGAGAGTTGTCATTTCTTCGAACGTGAGTGTTGAGTCGCCTATGATCCGTTTTAGGTGAAATTTAGTTGACTTCACCCCCTGCCTCCCACAATCCTCCGAAGTTGGAGGAATGAAATGCCAAGTGACATTTTGATTGGCAAGCCACTCACGAATGTCAATAGCTACTGATGAGCTTTCTACATTAAAAAATTTGCGTAGTTCTTTAGATGCTCCGATGAAATTACTTCCATTGTCACTCCAAATCTCACTCACGTGACCTCTACGAGCCACGAAACGCTTAAAAGCTGCAATAAAACCGGTTGCAGTAAGATCACTAACTAGTTCTAAGTGAATAGCCTTAGTGACCATACAAACGAACAGACATATGTACCCTTTGTAACTCTTATTTCCACGACCTTTTGACATGAGAATATTGATCGGACCAGCCATGTCTACGCCACATCGTATGAAAGCTCTTGCTGAAGTGAGCCTTACAGATGGTAGTTGGCCCATCAATTGATTTTTTGTCAATGCAGCATTTCGAACACAAGTTACACACTTATGTACATGTTTTCTTACAAGACTCTTGGCACGTATTATCCAATATTTAGTCCGTAAGAAGTTTAACATTAATAAAGGACCTCCATGTAATGTCCGTTTGTGTGCGTCATCAACTATTAATTGTGTGAAATGACTGTTGTGAGGGAGAATAATAGGATGTATTGTATTATAAGGTAAGTCGGCGTTCTGAATTCTACCTTGGACCCTTAAAATTCCATGCTCATCTTGATAAGGAGTAAGCGCCTTTAACTTACTCTTCTCATCTTTCAGTTCTAAGAGTTGACATTGACGAATGCAAACTTCAAAGGCTTTACTAAGTTCTAAACTTGTCAGATAAGGTTCGAATTTGTAGAGTTTCCTAATTACTTGTTTGACTTTTAAAAATCTGCGACAAAATGCAACAACACGAACAAGTTTCTGCAGTGATGAAAATTTAATCCATATTGGATCATTCCTTGATATGTCCTTTGCCATATGAGCCTTAATCTTCCTTTGTTCTAGTTCTGTTGAGATAGACTTAGGCCGACTATACTCAATGGTAACATTATTCAACCATGCTGGACCTTGCAGCCATAAACTATTTTGAGCAAGTTCCTTAGGTGTGCATCCTCTGGATGCGATATCTGCAGGGTTTTGCGTAGATTGAACATGAGACCATTTTGAATTATCTAACTTAGACAGAATTTCAGAAGTTCTATTTCCAATAAACGTCGTCCAACGGCTAGGATGACTACTCAGCCACGCCAAAACGATGGTCGAGTCTGTCCATCCATGAATATCATTACTATTGATGTCTAAAACCTTGGCGACTTCTGTGATCAATCTAGTCAATAGAACAGCTCCCATTAGCTCGAGACGTGGTATTGAGACTTGCATTGTTGGTGCTACTTTGGTCTTTGCAGTAATGAGATAAACATGAATATTTCCAGCAGAATTGATAGTTCTCAAGTAAACTACTGCTGCATATGCAGTGTTTGAGGCATCGCAAAATCCATGGATTTCTTTAACAGTATTGTTTGCCATAAATCCTATCCATCTAGGGATAATTATTCGATTAACATTAACTAGTTGGGATTTGTAAGAAATCCATTCCTCTAATAGATCTTTGGGTAATGATTCATCCCAATCTATACCAACTAACCAAAGTTTTTGTATCATTACTTTAGCGACTATCACACAGG
>NJDD01002252.1:56953-69236 GCA_002245505.1 Calephelis nemesis | reverse complement strand
CCCGGGACCTCATGCAGTCAAGTCCAACCACTGAACCGCTAGACCACAGAGGCGATGTCATATGGGGTTGAGCTTAAAAATCTATTCAATCTTTTAAACTCTTTCCGTGCGGCCGACTCGCCAGTTAAGTCCAAGGTCTGCACGCCTACGAGATCATAGCGGGAAAACTCTGCTACGCGCTACGAACTACGCCATACGAGCTATAGTTGTAGTATTTCCCCGTAACTTGAGCGTAAAATTAGGGCTTATCGATTTAGGGCTGGGCATATAGGGTTCAGAAACTTAGCTCTACAGGAGATCTGACTACTTTTTGACAGTGCGAGCTATATGGTCTCGTCTTGGCAACAATTAACATGAAACCTTTTTGTGGGATTGACTTTTCTAATTGCAACTGTTAGCCGGTGAAATAAATTTTGTATGTAAACACTTCTATTGTAACATTTTGTTGTTAAAAGATTGGCGAAACATTCATCGGTGTAGGCCAGGATTTCCCTAACTTATCTGCATTGTGACGCCTTTAGGATGGGCTAATTTTTTAACAATTTAACCCACTCACTGCTAGAGGAGAGAGGGGAGGGGGTTGATCCTGATCAAAACTACTGAACATTTATAGAACAAGCTCTGCTTTTGACGACTTTTCTTAACCCCGCCCGTACGCCGTGGACAAAACCAGTTATAATAAATATAAGCCTAGTTACTATAAGCTATATAGTTACCAGTAGAGTTACTCTTGAACCTCGATTCATGCAATATTGGAAATTAGCATCGAGTGGGTCATTTTAGGTACTTTTGAACACAATATTGGTGAATTATTAACATTTAACATTTCACCACCTTGTTGGTCGAGTGTCTTGCGAACAGGCCTAACTACATCGACCAACTACGAGGCTTGGGTTCAATTTCCGACGGGGGCAGGCATTTGTGTGAAGAACAGTTAGATGTCTGCGATTCCGGGTCTGGGTGTTTATTACATGTGAACAACCCAGGTCTGTAGATGTAGTTTTTTTTTATGACATTGGAAGGCAAACAAGCAGTCAGATTTCTTGATGGTAAGAAATTCCCGCCGCCTAGAGACACCAAAGGTGGTAATGGTGCGTTGCCAACCAGAGGCCGGGATGTTAGGCCTCGAGCAAAAGTACCTAAGTTTACCGGCTACCTTACCCTCCGAACCGGAACACGTTATGACGTTATGGCGGTAGGAATAGGTAAGGCGGTGGTACCAATCCGGGTGAGTCGCTGCAAAACTCTACTACCTAGTCAGATGTCACGGTGTTAGTGACGGTAAGCCTATGCTCACCTTTTACGAGCTGCCTGGCACAGGAAGGCAGATGGTCTATTCTACAAAGGAGCCCGGACCAACACGGATTTAAGTTGCTGCGTTGCTTCCTTTTGGTCGGGCCTCCGACCAGGGTGTACATCAACTTAGCACCAACACGGAAATATGGAAGTTTATTTTTATGTGACAATACAGATCGCGCTCACAGTTCTTTTCCCCCGTGTTGGTCCGGGCTCCTTTGCAGAATAGACCATCTGCCTTTCTTGCCAGGCAGCTCGTAAAAAGCGAACATTGGCTTATCATCACTAACACCGTGACATCTAACTAGGTGGTAGAGTTTCGCAGCGACTCGCCCGGAATGGTACCACCGCCTTACCTATTCCTGCCGCCCTAACGTCATGACGTGTTCCAGTTCGGAGGGTAAGGTAGCCGGTAAACTTACTTTTGCTCGAGGCCTAACATCCTGACCTCAGGTTGGCAACGCACCATTACCATCTATGGTGTCTCTAGGCGGCGTGAATTCCTTAACATCAGGAAATCCGTCTGCTTGTTTGCCTTCCTATAATATAAAATAAAATAAAAGAAATATAAATAAAATAAGTTCTCCTGTTAGTAAGACACAACCTTGGCCCATCATGTTCCGGTTCGTAGGGTAAGGTAGGCGGTAAACTTACTTTTGCTCGAGGCCTCAGGTTGGCAACGCACCATTGATGTCTTTAGGCGGCGTGAATTTCTTACCATCAGCAAAACCCGTCTGCTTGTTTGCCTTCCAACATAAAAAAAAGACAGCATGAATGATATGTAGATACTGTCCTGTTTCCAAATGTTAAGCCAATTATTGTGTAAATCTTATACCCTTTTCTCCGTATCGGAATATGTCACTGTCATTATGGCGGCAAGAATTACCAATTACATTCTCAGATTCTTACCTTGTACTAATACCATGATTAATAAACCTAGCCATATAGGTAAAGAGACGGAGAAATTAACTTTTTAGCTACCAATTCCTTTAATAAGTATCATTATAATATAAGTATCGCCTCTGTGGTCGAGCGGTCCGGGTGTTGGACTTGACTGCAAGAGGTCTCGGGTTCGAATCCCGGGTCGGCCAACAAAAAGTAAATTGGATTTTTCCAATGTTCTAATAAAAAATCAGAATATGGTTCGGGATTGGAAATGTGCCCGGTTGGCGATAGGCTTGCCACCTATCACACTATGGGACTTAGTGTATTCGGCTAGTAGTGGGTGCCCTGGTTGTGCCTCTGCCTACCTCTTCGGGGATATGGGCGTGAAGGTACTTTTAATAAACCTAGCCATATAGGTAAAGAGTCGGAGAAATTAACTTTTTATCTACCAATTCCTCTAATAAGTATCATTATAATATAAGTCAAGAGAAGAAACGGCAAAACTAACTTCCCGGAAGTAAGCGATTTAACATTTACTTGCTTGCTTAAGGTGAATATTATCTTAAAAATGTAAGGCTGCAAATCTATTACAGCAAGGATGCCCTTAACAAATGGGACGTTTAAAGTCGTATCCAGCTGGACCATAAATTCTTGGTGAGTACTTAAAGGAAGTGACACTTTAGAACAATATTGTAGCAACAAATGTTCCTCATTTCTGTTTTACCCTTTTATCAATTTGTCCTCTTAAAAAAGGTTAACAATTTAACTAATAAAATGAATAATTAGTAGTAATTGAATCTAATCCCAAAATGAACAAATTATATGCTTGTTTTATGGGTGTCAACGATATTAATACATATGAACACTTAAATAGATACTAGAATAAATTATATAAACACATCCGGAAATGCAGACATCTAAATGATCTTCACACAAGTTCTTGTCCCCGTCGGGAATCGAACCAGAGCTTCGCAGTTGGTCGGTGAAGTAACGCGTGTACGCTAGCCACTCGACCAACCAGACAGTCAAAGAAAACAATAAAAAAAAAGAGAAAAATCATAAAACATTTTTTATTTTAAACCAAAAGCACTAACTGCCTAATTTTTTATTTTTTGTTATGATATTGGAAGGCAAAAAAGCAGAAGGATTTCAAGATGGTAAGAAATTCACGCCGCCTAGTGACCCCTAAGGTGGTAATGGTGCGTTGCCAACCTAAGACCGAGATGTTAGACCGCGAGCAAAATTAAGTTTATCGGCTACCTTATCATCAGAACAGGAACACGTCAACGATAAGCACTGACGTTATGGTGCCATGAATAGGTAGGGCGGTGGTAACAATCCGCGCGAGTTGCTGAGAAACTCTACCACGTAGTAAGATGTCACGGTATTAGTGACGGTAAGCCTATGCTCGCCTGTAACGAGCTGCCTGGCAGGAAGACAAATATTCAATTCTGCAAAAGAGCCAGGTTCAACACGGGGAAAATTTATTTACGTAGACCACACCAGCGATTCTTTTGTACGTCAACAATTCTATAAAACTACCAAAGGATCGGATTCGCGGTTAAAAAAAGATCCGGCAAAAGAAATTCAAGGGGTTCGTTTTTTCTTCAATAATCTTAGTAAATACTATAAAGTACAGAGTCTTATATTATCGCCTCTGTGGTCCAGCAGTCCGGCATCAGACTTAATTTCCTGGGGTCCTGGGTTCGACTCCGGGTCGGAAAACAAAAATAATTAGAAAATGTATATTATCAATTTATTAACAAAAATAACGCTGCCCCTGATCGGATATGTGCTCGGTTGGTGATAGGCTTGCCACCTGTCGCATTGTGGGACTTAGTGTCTTCGGCTAGTCGTGGGTGCCTCGGTGTGAAGTTTTTTTTACATAGTCTTACGTTCTATACGTTTTAACTTTTAGTCCCTACTGAGTGGTGGCTAGTTTTCTGTTTTATAATATAAAAAAGAAAAGTTGTACATTGAGCAGGGATGGGAGGTACACCGCGGATGTAGAGAGGAGAGTGTGTGCTGGGATAGAGTGAATGGAGCGCTGGGTAAGCTATTCCAAAGCGAGGTTTTGAGTCAAAAAGGTAGACTCGCTTTGTATAATTCTGTGTTTATCCCAACGTTATTGTATGGAAGCGAGAGTTGGGTATGTCAGACAAAGCATGAAAGTAGGATAAATGTGGTTGAAATGAGAGCGCTACGGAAAATCTGCGGTGTAACGCTCGCTGACCGCATTCGTAACAGTGATATAGGAGAAAGAGAGGGATTGAAAGAAAGTGTTGGTGTTTAAATGCAAAATGGCATGCTTCGGTGGTTCGGTCATGTGGAAAGAATGAGAGATGATGAAAAGATGCAAATATATATGTATAAAAAAGAAAGACACTTATCGACGTTATAAAAAATGTTAATGGTGTGTTGTTAACTGGGATGTTAATCCTCCCTGCACATAAGATTAAAACCTTACGTAACGTTACAACTCATTAATAAGAAAGATAATTTGCTTAATCCCCTTATCTCAAGGAATAAGCCTTTACAAATGGGGCATTTAAAGTCGTTTTCAGAGGCCCATAAATAAACTTGCAGAATACTTATAGCCCGAGACTCAGGAACAGCCAGACCTTTTTTATGAGATTCTCTGAAAGTTTCTCTGTCTGTCTACTTACAACATTCGACGATTTTGATAACACTACTATTTACAACTAAACTTATTTTAAGTGTATGCTATCTTTTTACAACGATTTTGACCGCCTCGTTGGTCGAGTGGCTAGCGTACTCGCCTAACTGCGTCGACGAATCGCGAGGCTCGGGTTCGATTCACGACGGGGGCGGGCATTTGTGTGATAAACATTTAAATGACTGCATTTCCGGGTCTGGGTGTTTATTAAATTTATTCTGGTATCTATTTAAGTATTTCTATGTAATAGTATCGTTGACTAACACCCATAACAGAAGCATATAGTTTGCTTACTTTGGGGTTAGATTCAATTTGTGTGACTTGTCCAGGAATATATATTTATTATTTTCTTTTTTTCGAAATGACTTCTGTTGTGTATATCTATAGACTTTTACAACGTCACAGGGCTAGTGGGTGAGCACAGTGCTCAGACAGAGATTGAAATATGGATGGGTATGGTGGTATGGACCGTACCTCGGCTAAGGGTGGGATCGTTGTTAGATTCGGAGGATATCGTGACTGTGTTCCGCCCAGGGCGGCACAAAGGCCCACACTGGCGGCGGATCAAATTGATAAAAGCTGGATTATTTTAGTCATGGCAGATAAGTTCGGACATGTCAACTTGATACATTTTTAATCGACCCTTCCCGAGGAATAGATTGAAGGCCTTAAAAAATGTTACTTACAAACGAATGTGACAGCGCTAAACATGTTTTGTCTCTTTCTATAACTATCGTTGAAATAAGATAGCGAAGTTTAGAAAGTGCGCAACAAAATTCTGCCGATGTCTTCTGTACTTTTTTTATGTAGGTCACATGATGGAAAGACATGAGATTAAACAAGCACATGGCTCTCCTAATAAAGAGACCATTGCTTATAAAAACCAAAGATATTACTGGCGCGTTGCTACCTTATGACTAAGTTTAAACACCACGTGTCTAAGTCCTTACTGTTTTTGTCAACTTAATCTTAACGCAGTAAAACTAAAAAAACCGACTTGAATTTCAACACTTTGTCGTCTACGTAAAAAAGTTAAATCTGTATTTTTAATAAAAAGTACAATAGTTATTTTTAAATTAACTGCTTCGGCTTTACACTTCATACTCTTTTTACACTTTGTACTTTTATTTTTAAATTGGCTGACGTAATCTAAATGTAAGAGAAATGATTAATTATGTAATAGCAACTCTTTATATAGATATGTATAAAATACATTCGGATTTCCGAAGCTTGACGAATATAGCCGAAGTGCATAATTTAAATAGTACTACTATACTTAGTATAACTAAAAAAGCGTTGATACGATTTGCACAATATGGTCCCAAAAAAACTAAGTCCCGTTTGAAATGTGGCCTCCCTTACAAAAGAAGATAAATGTGTGTATGTATGTATCAATGTAGGTATATATGGGAAATAACAAATATGTAATTGTGTTATTCATTAAAGTGAAAGTTGTTTCCAGTACTCTACCGTTACGTTTGTACTTGAAATTTAAATAACCAAGTTTTATCACTTCATGCCCGTATCCCCTGAAAAGTAGGTTTACAACCAGGGCATTGTGATAGTGGCAAGCATTTTTTTTCACATTAGTTGTCAGGTAACAAGTACACGGTTGATGGTAAGAGACAGCCGTGAGCTATAGACACCATAGATGTTAGAGGTGCGTCGCTTTCCTGAGGCCGTGATGGAAGACCTATTGTTCAATTCATTATCATGGCAAGAATAGGTAAGGCAGTGAATCCCTACCCGGGCAATCTGCCACACACTCTACCACCAGTAAAACCTGCCATTTACCGGACTCTTCCAAAAAAAGATTTTTTTTATTAAAAAACTGAATGATTTTTCAAGTTGCGTGACCCGGGAATCGAACCCAAAACTTCATATTGTCAATGCCATCATCAAATCACTAGACCACAAAGGCGATATTTTATACTAGTCTATACTAATAAGAAATGTTTGATTTTTTGTTTGTTTGGAGCGAATAGGCTCCGAAATTACTGGACCGCTTTAAAAAATTCTTTCACCTTTAGAATGCTACACTATTTCTAAATGACATAGGCTTTGTTTCATTAAAATCGGTACAGTAGGAGCCAAGTTAAGCAGGCGAAGCTGCGTGAAACTGCTAGTCTATTATCATTATGTTTCGCACATAAGTAAATTATAGGCTGTTTTTTTAATAAAAAAAAAAACATTTCACTTCTTATTTATAAACATGGACTAAGTTTGGAGTAAAATTAAGTTGATATTATAGTCTGTATCACATTGTGTGACTGTGATACGAGGTTAAACCTTGGATTAATTGACACTGCGTTTATTAATAATACACGGATCTTGTATAACTTAAGTTACATTAATGTTAAGTTTGATTAAACTATTAATCACGAAAAACAACAATTATCAATAAATAATAACAAAAATCTAACATCAAATACGTCCGATTAACAAAGTGTTACATATATACACATTAAAAGTACATATTTTATACATTATTTAGATCTAAATACATAATAAACTATCATGCTTAATTCAAAATAAATCGAGTTTGATATAACACATAAAAATTCGAAAACTGGTGATACATTTGAATATATGTTTTAAAAAATGTTAAGGTTACCTTTTGTAGACTTTATATTCAGCTACCACCAAATATCTGTAAAAAAGAAACATTTTGTTTTAGGGGGAAAGTACATTGTATTTATGGCAAACAAAGAGATGTCTTTAATGTTTGTTAAGAAATACAGGTGAGGTCTGGCACTCGATACTCTCTGCCTACCACGTAAGGGACTTGGCGTGAAGATATGTATGTATGTATGTAAGAAATACATTGGCCCCATGCTGGTCCGGGTGCACTAAGTAGAATAGACCATCTGCCTCTCCACCACTAACAAGACCACTGCTGGTCTTTACCAGCACTCTTGCAGTGTAACATATTCCGGCTAGGTATCCACCACCTTTCCTATTGGTGCCGACATAATGACATTGTCATGCTCCGTTCCGGTAGCCGGTAGACTTCCACAATTGGCCTAACATCCCGGCCACAAGAGCGCACACATACATCTATGGTGTCTGTAGGCGATGAGTATCCCTTACCATCAGGAGAGCCGCCTGCCTGTTCGCTCTTTTTTTTTTAAAAACAGACAAAGATTTTTAAGATCTGCCCTTAAATAATAATAATTAAACTGACATCTAAACAAATCAACTTAAACAAAAGCTTGTAAAATGTCACTAATTTCTTGAAAGTTGTTTTCCGAGATAAGACTCAAATCTGTAACAATTTTTTAAATAAAAAAGACACAAATAAATAAAATAAACTAAATCACAGACAAAACATAATACATTTTCAGATATTTTGTTATTTCCAGTTCAAAATAAAACGACATTATTTCGTATCATTTGCTGCGTAGTACAAAATGTTTCGAGAGAAACCGCCATTATAAGTAACAACTAGTACGACCATGGTATTTGCCAAAATGGGACAATTTGTATAATAATTTTGTGTTTCAGTTGAAAATAGTTGAATAAAGTGTATAGTGGATGAGTACAAGTGTTTACTACGAAAAAGTGTGTATGCAATGGAATTCCACCAAGTGCCGACGATAGCAAGTATAGATTCTATATTTAATATTTCACTAGATTGAATTTGATCCACCGTCAGTCTTGAATTTATATAGGTCATTTTCTTTTGTTTTTTATGACAAGTTCTGACATATGTTCCAGGCTCGGCTTAAACAAATCTATTGTCTGCAAAGTAATTAATGTTAGCAATGTGCAAAATAGATTAGGAGAAAGTACATATCCTTGTGTTACCTGACTACTACTCCACTGCCCACTGACTAAAAGTCATAAAATGCTCTGTCGACAAAGAAACTTGATGCTCCGATTATATCGGCCAAAATACTGGTACAATAAATGCACAACTTCTAAGAGAGACCAAGAAAAGCAAGCCTTGAAATAATTTAAATAATCAAAAGCATTCGAGTAGGAGTAGTAGAGAATAGCGGTTTATACCTCTTAAGTCTCAACCTCGCAAATAAACGCGATATATCTAATTTTGTTCTTAAATTGTTGTCGCCTCTGTGGTCGAGCGGTCCGGGTGTTGGACTTGACTGCGTGAGGTTTCGGGTTCGAATCCCGGGTCGGGTAACAAAAAGAAAATTGGATTTTTCCAATTTTCTTAAAAAAAAATGTTGGTCGTGATTGGAAACGTGCCCGGTTGGCGATAGGCTTGCCGAAGATAATAAGTCCCATAATGGGGTAGTTAGCCCATTATGGGACTTAGTATCTTCGGCTAGTCGTGGGTGCCCTGGTTGTGCCTCTGCCTTGCACTTCGGGGATATGGGCGTGAAGATACTTTTGTCCTTAAATCGATCACAAGCTAGGCTAGCCAGTTTAAATTCTCTTGGCGGCTAATTAGGTGGTAGACTTCAGTGTCGTAGCCACTGGTAATCAATGATTGTTTGTATGAGTATAAAGAATAAGGACTAAGGAGGCCGTGGCATGAAGCACGATTACATTTATTTTCGCGAAATTTGGCGAGGAAATTGAAAATTAAATAATTCAGTTTGGAACCAAACACTTATAGATTTCCGCAAAATATACCTTTTAAAAAAAAAGAAATATACCTTTACGCAAAATATACCTTTTTTTAAAAAAAGGTATATTTTGCGGAAAGGTATTTTTTTTGTGCCCAGTTGGCGATAGGCTTGCCACCTATCACATTGTGGGACTTAGTATCTTCGGCTAGTCGTGGGTGCCCTGGTTGTGCCTCTGCCTACCTCTTCGGGGATATGGGCGTGAAGATACCTTTTTTACAAGTTTTTTTTTTAGTTTTTTGGAGCTTTCTCAAAAGCATTAATTAAACACTGAAATCCGGCCAATGAATGATATCAACATGACATCAGTATCTTCTGTGTCCATAGACGGCGTGTACTTTTTAGTATTACAAATTTGCTTCCAGTCCTAAAAAAAGTAAAACATTCATATAAATTGAACTGAAATATTTTTAACGAAAAATTCTAGTCCTATTTAAATTTACTTTTTGGTCACATCGGTAATAACCTTCCCTCGGTCACTCGCCCGAGTAATTTGGGTGCCCCATTGTTAGCAATATTTATGAGACATTCAAAATTATGTCGTTTTTTTTAAATTTTCAACCTTTCTGCTTGACTTCTGAAAGTGGTGTCCATTTATGAGGCTCTGGTGAAGAGCATGTGTAAGTGTGTTACATAGTAATAATAATAGAAAATAAACTGACACATTAACTTGGTCTCAAAAAGTCATTTATGCCCGGTAATCAACGAATCGTAATCCGTCATCTAAACCATTCGTAGTTTGTTCAAAAGTAACGGAGCGTTACCAATATTTTTAAAAAAATGTTTAAAATCAATAGTCGGAAACGAGCAACCGTTGTTAGTAATCTTACTGAGCGTACAATATACTACCATCCGTAATCAAAACGACTCGTTTTTTGAATATAGGAACCGGGCATTAATGTCTTACTGAATCAGGCGTTACTTTGCGGAATGCTTATGCGTGTTCCGGTTCGGAGGATGAGGTATTTTTTTACGATAATGGAAGGCAAACAAGCAGACGGATTTCCTGATGGTAAGAAATTCACGTTGCCTAGAGACACCAAAGGTGGTAATGGTGCGTTGCCAACCTGAGGCCGGGATGTTAGGCCTCGCGCAAAAGTAAGTTTACCGGCTACCTTACCCTCCAAACCGGAACACGTCACGACGTTATGGTGGCAGGAATAGGTAAGGCGGTGGTACCAATCCGGGCGAGTCGCTGCAAAACTCTACCACCTAGTCAAATGTCACGATGTTAGTGACGGCAAGCCTATGCTCGCCTTTTACGAGCAGCCTGGCAGGAAGGCAGATGGTCTATTCTGCTAAGGAACTCGGACCATCACGGGGTAAAAAGCCGGCAAGTTTACGTTTGTTCGAGGCTTAACATCCCGGCTTCAGGTTGGCAACTCACCATTACAACCTTTGGTGTCTGAAGTGTGAATTTCTTACCATCAGGAAATCCGTCTGCTTGTATGCCTCAAATTATCATAAAAAATCCAAGTAGGTATAACAGATGTAAAATAAGCCTTTATTTTGTTAATTCCGCGTAAAACAGTGTAGCTGTCGTGGCAAATAATCCTACAAATGACACAGAAAATCCATTTAATTTAATATCCAAAATAAATATAATTATTGTTTCTTTATCCTTTTTTCACATGGAGCGATGTCATGAAAAAGTTTTTGTTATAGAAGATAAGTGGGCGACTTCAGAGTCACATATTTTACTTTTTATCACGATATAAACGGATACCACGGCATTTAACTAAAAGTCCTCACATTGCGATAGATAGTAAACCTGTCATAAACCAGGCACATTTCTAGTCCCAGTTATTTTTAATACAAAATTTAAAATAACTCATTGCCTTTTTGTTGCTCGACCGAAAATCGAACCCTGGGCCTCATGAAGTTTAATCCGATACCGGAGCGGTAGACCACAAAGGCGATAATGAAGAAAAGTCAGAATAAGAATATTTACTCTTTCTTCAGAGGGATCAAGTTATATTTCTTTTGAAAAACTGCTTTAGGGTACCAATGTCCCACTGTTTCAATATAGCAGTACTAATCATGACAAAATTGACGAACCTCTTGGTTTTAGTATTTTCAAGGAATGTCCACTTAATACCCATAGTACTAATATTAACTTAACGACAAAACGTCGCCTCTATGATCTAGCGGTCCAGGTGATGGTTTTGACTTCATGAGGTCCCGGGTTCGAATCCCGGGTGAGCAACAAAAAGAAAATGTGTTTTTTTCTAATTTAAAAAAAGTTGAATTGGAAAAGAAGTTGGTTGGCGGGATTGGATGTTGTGCCTTTGCCTACATCTTCGGGGTTATGGGCGTGAAGATACTTACTTACTTTTTCGACAAAATGCTAATAAGTTGGTTTTTGTGGTATCACCCTTTAAATTGTTAAGTAAAACTATAAATTTTTACACTAACAAACGTCTAACAAAATATCTGTAATGTACATCTTATATCCAACTGGCAGTTTTAAACTCTAGACTTAAGTCTAGATAAAAAGATTTATGAGACTTGTAGCGTTCGTAAAGTTAAAATTTTGCGGTTTAACTGCAGTTTAAAGATTGGATTCATCTGCAGTTACATCGGATAACGATTTAAATAGTGACAGCTGTCCCGTGTCCGCAGACTAAATTTTATCTAAAAAAAGACTGAGCTCTTGCACATCCAGACCTTTGTCATTTTATGAACGATGAAACTTAAAAATATGTGTTTTCACGCCCATATCTCCGAAGACGTATGCAGAGTCACAACCATACCCACGAATAGCCGAAGACACTATGTTCCACAGTGTGATAGGTCATCTACTATCCTATCTACAACCGGGCACATATCCAAG
>NJDD01002252.1:15608-40536 GCA_002245505.1 Calephelis nemesis | reverse complement strand
TCTACCACCTAGTCAGATGTGACGGTGTTAGTGATGGTAAGTCTATGCTCGTCTTTTACGAGCTGCCTTGCCAGGACTAAAATAGACCATCTGCCCGATGGTCTATTCAGCGAAGGAGACTGGACCAACACGGGGAAGAACTCAAAACGTATCTTCGAGCACGCATCCCGAAGAGTTTAGCTGAGGTAAAACCAGATCTCACATAAATTTTACTACCTACTAGTAGTTTTTGAGTTACACTAAAAATGCATACATTTAAAACTTTATGCATTAATAAGTATAATTCAAAAGCTAGTAGCCGTATCTTGATAAAATTACTATAGGACCATTCTTCTAAAACAAGACCTATCTCTCTATAAAAGAACCATCAAAATCGGTTCGCTATTGGCGGAGTAATAGCATAACAAACATACAGTAAAATTGAACAACTGTGCGATTCCGAAGACATTTTTTACCTCACCTTTGTGGAATCAGTTATCGAGGGCGATATTCTCAAACAATTACGATTTAGGGACCTTCAAGAAAAGAGCGTACTCATACCTCAAAGGTCGGCACCGCATCTGTGATACTCCTCTTTCCTGGTGTTGCGTATGTCCGTGGGCGGCGGTGATCACTTTCCATCAGGTGACCCACTTGCTCGTTTGCCTCCTCTTTTATAAAAAAAACCTTCACCTTTTTTGAGACGGTTTCAAAAAAGGCCTATGCCAAAATGGCAAACATTTGTCTAAAACTTCTCCTTTTTGGAGACGGTTTCAAAAAAGGCCTATGCCAAAAAGGCAAACATTTGTGTAATGAACATGGACATGGATATTGTCTATGTTTCTGGCCCGGACGTTTTGTTTAGAGTAAGCAAACCATAAAAAAGTCAATAAAGATAATATCTTTGCCAACAGCGATATCTCAAGCAAATAGTTTGCTTAGTTTGAATTCAGGTCAACTTGTCCTCGTATGATTTGTTGAAAACAGCGAAAATTCGGAAAGTAAACACAGTTTACGTGAAATTAATGAAATACTGGAACGTTTGACTATTTTTGTGATGTTAATATGAACTATTAATATTACAAAAAGACAGTATAACTGCAAATGAAAATAACTACGTTTTATGATATTGGAATGCAAACAAGCAGACGGATTTCCTGATGGTAAGAAATTCACGCCGCCTAAAGACATCAAAGGTGGTAATGGTGCGTTGCCAACCTGAGGCCGGGATGCTAGGCCTCGAGCAAAAGTAAGTTTACCGGCTACCTTAACCTCCGAACTGGAACACGTCATGACGTTAGGGCGGCAGAAATAGTTAAGGCGGTGGTACCAATCCGGGCAAGTCGCTGCGAAACTGTACCACCTAGTCAGATGTCACGGTGTTAGTGACGGTAAGCCTGAGCCCGCCTTTTACGAGCTGCCTGGCACGAAGGCAGATGGTCTATTCTGCAAAGGAGGCCGGACCAACACGGGGACCAGTTGCTGACTAGTTTACAATTTTCAATGTCGGCACTTGGCGGAATCCCATTATGGCCACGCCTTTTAATTACAGTTGTACTTGTAAATGGATCAGATACAAATCAAACAAATTTTTGATTCAGAATATGAGATTAGATAAAGCATCACGTGAAAAATCTTTTCTTGAGACGCTTTTATTACCTTCGTCATTACGTATCTATGTACAGTAATCTTAGAATGTGTAAATATTATCAAAACCCACTTTAAAAGCTTTTTTTATGATACTGGAAGGCAAACAAGCAGACGGATTTCCTGATGGTAAGAAATTCACGCCGCCTAGGATCTATTGATAAGTAAGTTGAGTAAGTTATGCCTAAATCTAAACACTAAACTAAATCTACTGATAATTAGAAAGTTATGCCCAAATCTAAATACTAAATTACTCATTCCTATGAAGATATGTCCAAACCTAAACACTAAATAAACTGATACCTATGAAAATATGACCAAATTAAACACTAAATTTAGATACTTATGAAGATATGCCCAAATGTAAACATTAAACCTACCGACAAGTAGAATATAAACACTAAATCTACTGATGCCTATGACGATATGCCAAAATCTAAGCATTAACTATAATGATACCTAAGAAAATATACCCAAATCTAAACACTAAATTAACTGATACTTATGAAAATATGCCCAAACTAATCACTAAATCTACTGATACGAAGATATGCCTAAATATTCTGATTCTAAACCTTCTGACAACTAGAATGATATACCCAAATATCAACACTAATTCCACTGATGCCTTTGGGATATGCCAAAATCTAAACACTAAATCTACTGATACCTATGAAGATATGCCCAAATCTAAATACTAAATCTAATAATACCTAAACGTAAATGACATTACAACACTAGTACTTGATAACAAGATCTGACTAAATAAGCCGACAGAATAAACCACTGAATTGTAATTTGGACAAAATCAATAAAATCTCGCTAATTAACCCTTAATTGTGATATATCACTAAACTACTCGCTATCATGTTTCGATTGTTATTAATTAACATTAATAATTAGGATAGAGTGATGTCTGGTTTATGTTACGACTAAATATCAAAGAAATAATTTAGTTTCAGGACCAGTAAGGAAACTAAATTTTTTTCTTGTTTCGCGTATTAATGTCCGAGTAAAGTAATAATTACTTGCAGAGAAATTGGGATAGAAAGTAGCCTATGTATTACTCGAGATCACAGTCTAAGTATAAGTGAAAAAAATTTGCTAAATCCGAAAAAATAAAACAAATAATCGCCTTCATGTATAAAAAGACTGCATACCCACTTTTGTAAATACAGATATTTGTGTTAGTGATACTAATTCCTTACCCTATCGAGATCGAACCCGAGACTTTTATAGCCTGTGGGGTAAACTGAATTCCCTAACTCATTAACCTACCAAGTATTCGAAATATAATGTACTTAAAGGTAAATCAAAATTTGATTCAACTAACTACTCTTTGTGGGACAAGCCACTAAATCTCTTAATTAGGCCAAAGCAACCCATTGGCCTACTGCTGATTAAGCCTTAATTGGGGTATATCATTAAATTACTCACTGTTATGCTTCAAATTGTGGTTAATTAACTTCAGTAATTAAGATAATGTAATGTTTGAATCAATATGAGTTAAAATTACAAGAGTGGAAATTTCTGATTTCGTGCTTTCTTTTTCGTCACCAAAAACTTATGGTTTTAATTATTATATTTTTGTCAACCCATAGTCACAAAATGAATCATTACATAATAATAAATTTTAAGAGATACAATAGCTTATACTGGTATAAAAACTGTAACAAAAAGACAACCAAAAACTAAACATAATATTTTTTGAAAAATTTTTAGTACTAGCTGTTACTTGCGGCTTCACACGCGTTTTCAAACGAACCCGTTGTGCGATCGGGATCAAAAGTAGCCTAAATTTTAATCCAGGTCATAATCTATCTGTGTTTCAAATTTCAGACAAATCCGTTCTGCCATTCAAGCGTGAAAGAGTAACAAATTCATACACATCCTTACAAACTTTCGCGTTTATTTGAAACATACAAACAAACAAAAAATCAAACCTTTCGTCTTTATAATATAAGTATAGATGACAGTTCATACGGATAGAAAAACTGTTACAAATAAAAAAAATTAAAGAAAATACTTATTGAAGAAATACTTCGTGTGGTTTAAACAATTTCTTTAAGTAAGTAAAGAAAAAACGTATATTCACGCCCATATCCCCGAAAACGAAAGCAGAGGCACAACCAGAGCACCCACGATTAGCAGAAGACACTAAATCCCACATTGTGATAGTTGACATGCCTATCGCCAACCGAGCACATATCGAATCCCAAGCAACGTTATTTTCATTAAAAAATTGAAAATACACATATTCTAGTTTTTCCCGAATCGAACCCGGGATGTCAAAAAGTCAAGTCCGACGCCGGACCGCTACACCACAGAGGCGATAAAGTAAATAATTTATACATAAATTTAAAATTAACTGAAGAACGTCCAGAAGAAGCTACGGTGACCAAATACTTATCTATAAAAACATTTCTCTTAATAATACGTGAATATATAAAGTAAATAATATACATTTGAAATTAAATGAAGAACATCCAGAAGAAGCTACAGGCAAGTAATAGTCATCTATAAAATCTCACTAATTCGAACGTGAAGAAAAGAAAACGCATTTTTTATAAAATTAATTAACGTTACTTAATAAGTGCGCCATTTGTGCGATATTAAAAACTTGATGAGGATATATTCGGATACAGGTGCGCCGTGCAGGCCAAGAACTTCTAGATAATTCAATAGACCTATCACATGGAATGTTAAAAAATAGCTCTGTCGTAGATTTTTTTATGATATTGGAAGGCAAACAAGCAGACGGATTTCCTGATGGTAAGAAATTCTCGCCGCCTAGAGACATAAAAGATGCTCATGGTGCGTTGCCAACCTGAGACCGGGATGTTAGGCTTCGAGCAAAAGTAAATTTGACTAAGCCTTTTTGACAAAATTTTGCTTTTATACATTTTTTAAACTTAATTAAAGGTAGATCTTTAATACTAGATACTATACTGTAGACAACGGATTTATAAAAAGGCTAAAAAGGCAGCCTTATACTGGCACTTTACCGCAATCTCTGGTTTTCGTCTTTTCGGATTGGAAAAATGGTCAATACTAGGTAATGTCTACTTTATTCATTATTCTCTGGTACAAGCTACGTTGATTATGAGCTACGTGCGCGCTGTCCCGAACTGAATTTAAATGAGATAAAATTAAAAACCGGCATTCACTTTTGCTGTGATATTTGCTAAAATTTAAAATCTCCAAAAAGGTCGACTTGGAGACTAATGAGATTTCGTCCAAAAAATACATTTTGCTGTGTAGATTAACGTTACTAGAATCACACGAAACATTGCTTGTTATTTCACAGGATTTATTTATAACATATTTTCTGAAATTTTAAATCTCCAAAAAGGTCGACTTAACGACTAATGACATTTCGTACAAAAAAATATTTTTTCTGCAACTTATGTTAAATATACTAAACATTAGATTTCGCCGGATTTTTTTGTTGTATAATGTAAAATTGTATAATATGGATAAGATTAATCTCGACGAATTGTCGCATAGCTCTGTCACTTAGTTCAAGTCACGGTGTTATTACCAAATTAACTGACACCTCTTCTACTATTAGCTATTCAGGTAGAAAGCAGTTTTTTTTTCTATAACATTGGAAGGCAAACAAGCAGACGGATTTCCTGATGGTAAGAAATTCCCGCTGCCTAGAGACACCAAAGGTGATAATGGTGCGTTGCCAACCAGAGGCCGGGATGTTAGGCCTCGAGCAAAAGTAAGTTAACCGGCTACCTTACCCTCCGAACCGGAACACGCCATGACGTTATGGCGGTAGGAATAGGTAAGGCGGTGGTACCAATCCGGGTGAGTCGTTGCGAAACTCTACCGCCTAGTAGGATGTCACGCTGTTAGTGCCGTTAAGCCTATGCTCGCCTTTTACGAGCTGCCTGGCATAGGAAGGCAGATGGTCTATTCTACAAAAGAGCCCGGACCAACACGGGGAAAAGTTTGCCAACATTCTTCAATAGATTGTAATTTTTTCTTTCTTTTTTCCAGGAATACGTGATGATTTAACTCATCAGTGGTCTAGCGGTTCATTTGTCGGACTTGACTGCATGAGGCCATTCAACCCCGGAAATTGAACCCGGCAATTTCCGGGTCGGGCACCAAAAACCGAGCAACGTTTTTTTCATTAGAAAATTGGAAATACCCACTAAATAAATTGTTTTTCCAATTTTCTAATAAAAAACTTGCTCGGGATTGGATATGACATGCCGGTTGGCGATAGGCTTACCATCTACCACATTTTGGGACTTAGTGTTTTCGGCTAGTAGTGGGTGACCTGGTTTAGAGGCATAACCTACCTCTTCGGGGATATGGGCGTGAAGATACTTTTTTTTATTTAGAAATATAATCTGTACATCTAAAACTAACTGCAATTTCTGCAATGCATTTCATTTTCAACGTCTTCAGTCGAAATTGCTGAACATAATGGCCGTTCCAAGCTGTTACACGACATATTATGGCGTACAAGTGTTGCCAATTCACAATTTAAAATATGACATCTAACATTAAGAAAATTTCTCTTAAAATTCCTACTCAACGTAGCAATTACTACCATCTCTCATTTACGTGCAAAGTCATAAAACTTTGGACTGCACTTCCTATCTTCCTATTCACATATGAGAGGCACAAACTCTGGCGTGTTTTAAGAATTTATTTAAAGTTCTGTCTTAACTATTTTGTTTCCAAACTTTTTAGTGCGCCATCTGCGATATTTTATCGTTATCATCAATTTATTTGTTTGTGTGTGTCAAATGCATGGTAGTGTGGATAACGTTTTATTTATTGATTTAATGTACTTTATAAGCATTATTATTGAAAAATATGAGCGTTGTGCACTTCTCCTACACATAAACTGTAAGTGTGCCAAATTTTATCCTCCTGCGTCCGCGCAATTTTGGTAAAATAGGATCCAAAGTTTTGACATCACGTATTAATATATAGATAATTGTTTGATATTAGTCGTGCATGTATGTATAATATGTATTTTGTATTTATTTTTGTATGCATGTCTGTACAGTAGTACTATTTAAATAATGTCCTTTGGCTATATTTGTCAAGCTTCAGAAATACGAATGTATTTTAAAAATATCTGTTTAGAGTTGTTATTACATAATTAATCATTTCGCTTAAATTTAGATTAGGTCAACCAATTTAAAAATAAAAGTATAAGGTGTAAAAAGAGTAAAAAGTGTAAAGCCCGAAGCGAAGCATAGAAATGCAGCTAGCCTCTATTTTTAAAGGAATACATGATTAATACGATTAAAATGATTTGCACTTATCTAAAACATTGGATTTAAAGTATTGATCCCAAGATTAACGCCCACTTTAATAAAATAAACTATATAATGCAATCTCTATTGTTGTGCATACCAGTATCACTACATAGTATAAAACAAAGTCGCTTCCTCTGTCCCTATGTCCCTTTGTATGCTTAAATCTTGAGAACTACTCGACGGATTTTGATGCGGTTTTTATAATAGATAAAGTGATTGAAGAGGAAGGTTAACATGCAATTTTATACGCGTGCGAAGCCGGGGCGGGCCGCTAGTTTATAATAAAAAAAAGTGTCTTCACGCCCATATCCCCGAAGACGTAGGCAGAGGCACAACCAGGACACCCGCGATTAGCCGAAGACACTAAGTCCCACAATGTGATAGGTGGCAAGCCTATTGCCAACCGGGCACATATCCAATCCCGAGCAACATTTTTTTTATTAGAAAATTGGAGAAAATCACAGTTTTCTTTTGTTGCCCGACCCGGGATTTGAACCCCGGACCTCATGCAGTTAAGTCCAACAACTGAACCGCTAGACCACAGAGGCGATGATAATATTTAGTTTATAATATTCTACAAAATGTTGAATAAAGTCTTTTATAACACTGTGTACATTGAAAACAGAACTACATTTGCTTTCGTTTAAATCATTTAAATGTATTTTCTATCCGGAACAATATGTGTCGAGGATACTTTATGGAAGAAAAACAGCAAGCAATCGGGATACAGCGGTCGGATATTTATAATAAAATGGAGTGCTTACGTGTATGTTGTATATAGGAACACTTTTTGTGGTTTGTTATTATGAGTGGTCGAACTATTTCCGTGTGCCGAATAGACCATCTGCCTTCGTGCCAGGCAGAATAACACCATGACATCTGACTAGGTGGTAGAGTTTCGCAGCAACTCACCCCGATTGGTACCACCGCCTTACCTATTCCTGCCGCCATAGCGTCATGACGTGTTCCGGTTTGGAGGGTAAGGTAGCCGGTAAACTAACTTTTGCTCGAGGCCTAACACCCCAGCTTCAGGTTGGCAACGCACCGTTACCACTTTTGGTGTCTCTAGGCGGCCTGAATTTCTTACCATCAGGAAATCCATCTGCTTGTTTGCCTTCCAATATAATAAAAAAGCTACAAACGTTTTTTTTTTTTTGCAACAGTTTTTTCCATTCATGTTTTGTTATGACTTCCTAAATTTGTGTTGGAAATAATGTTCGTTCACTAAATATACTAAAATTGCGCTCTTCAAATACAGGAAGCTGTGTTATTTCTGTTTATATTTTTTGAGAAATATAAACAGAAATAAGGCTGACCGTATTCGTAACAGTGAGATCCGAGAAAGAGTGGGATCAAAAGAAAGTGTTAGTGTTAAAATGCGAAAGGGCATGCTGGTTCGGTCATGTGGAAAGAATGACAGATGAAAGATTGACAAAGCAAATACACAATGTGAATGTGGATGGATGTAGGTATTCGAAGAGCCCAAGGTTGACATTCCACGATCAGATCGCCTGAATATTATCCGAAGGTTGTGTCAAGAGTCTCCGAAACCGGGGTGTTCGTATGAAAAGCATTATGAATGTGACGGAAGTCAGTAAGGTCTTTCAGGATCGTGAGGTCTAGCACTCGATAGTCTTTGCCTACCCCATAAGGGACGAGGCGTGAAGATATGTATGTATGCATGTATTTTTTGAGTTTTTATAACTCATCATAAGACTTACTACAATATATTATTACGCCACACTTATCCTATATAATCCTCACATCAGTCTACGTCAACATTCTCCAATCCCTCATTTTCAATTATTATTCCTTTTGTAACACGCCATCTTATTTGAGCTTTATATCTATTTTTTTCTTTTATTTTCCAATTTTCTAATAAAAAAAATGTTGCTCGGGATTGGATATGTGCCCGGCTGGCGATAGGCTTGTCACCTATCACATTATGGGACTTAGTGTCTTCGGCTAATCGCGGGTGTCCTGGTTGTGCCTCTGCCTACCTCTTCGGGGATATGGGCGTGATGACACTTTTTTTTCTTTTATTTTAGTATTTTACGTGTCTAGAATCCACAATGTTACCTGATTTTTCATATTATCACTTTTGTCTGTACTAACAGTAGATAGCCGTGTTCTGCCTCTTTTGTTACAATGAGAATCTACCTTCATTTTTCATCTACTCCTATCTCAGTTATCCTTCTCGCCATAACAATTTTCAATATTTTCTTCTGAAGACGAGTTTGCTTCTGTTACTGGTTATTTTCTTTAAAAAGAATAAATACATTTTTGGAATAATTCTTCTATTGACTTGCATTGTAGTTTGTGATTTGTAGGCACACCAAGTGCTAAGAGACATTTCTGGTGAAACTAGTAACAGCACCACAACTTTTTAAACTTACTTTAAAGTATTCAGAGCGAGTAGATTCACCAAGTTCTAATGACGTCTTCAAGAGTTGAGCAAATATGGGTTTCAGAATAACTTCTACTTTTTTCCTATTTTATGTTTCTGTTTCATTTATAAATTAACAAAAATAGACCGAACTTTAGTATTATATAAATCAGTCACAAGCAGCAACCCAATTACGTTCAATGTTAGCCGAATCCTATAAAACTTTATTTGGGTAACATTTAACCATCTATAAGTTCTAATTTTTGTAGTTTCTCACTATTGTGGTTTTGAGATAAATCGTAAAATAAATATTTCTTGTGTTCGTGTGTTTGTCACTGAACTCCTAGACGACTGGACCGATGTCGATGAAACTTTTTGTAAGTGTTCTAGGGAATTTGAGGATGGTTTAGATTCACAATTTGGTCTCCCAAAAATGTTTTTTAATTTTTTTTTTTAATAATAAGTAGTTGTTGATTTTGGAATGTTACACATCGGATCCGACAGACTGCGCTACTGTCGAAGCATTAATGTCAAGCGATACGAAGTTTGCTGGATCAGCTAGTACATTGTAAAATTTTAAACAAGATAACCATTGATCAAGTGAAGTCCAGTGCAATTGATAGTGAAATGAAATGAAATGAAAATTATTTATTTGGGGAATATGTATGTTAAAAAGTTGTTAATAAGATATTTAAGAATACAACATATTCTACCACATTGTGGTGTGCAAATATTTAATTAAATTTAAGAAGTTACATATTTAATTTATTAATTTTAGTTTCCTAGAATACACAGGAACTAGTTTCATATGGGGATGAACATTAGCCTATGTCTCTTTCTAACTTGCAAACTATCTCCACACATAAAAACATCAAAACATCACCCTCTGGCGACGTGAAAGAAGAAGATACATACAAACATTCTTATAAGTATGGATAACCCACGGTTGCCTCTTACCATCAGAAGACCCATGTAAATTTTCACTGACCTCTCACACAAAAAAACCTTTTACTTTTCATGATATTGGAAGGCAAACAAGCAGACGGATTCCCTAATGGGAAGAAATTCACGGCGCCTAGAGACACGAAAGGTGGTAATGGTGCGTTGCCAACTTGAAGCCGGGATGTTAGGACTCGAGCAAAATTAAGTTTACCGGCTGCCTTACCCTCCGAATCGGAACACGTCAACGGCAAGCATTGACGTTATGGTGGCTGGAATAGGTATGGCGGTGGTACCAATCCGGGAGAGTCGCTGCGAAACTCTACTAGCTAGTGAGATGGTACGCTGTCAGTGACGGTAAGTCTGTTCGGATTTTACGAGCTGCTTGGTGATAAGGCAGATGGTCTATTCTGCAAAGGAGCCCGGACCAACATGGGGTCAACTGTAGATATCTCAATGTGTGGCTGAAATGTTTTAATTATATTCTCTCTGTATTTAGACGCGAATTATATCTGCTGAGTGAAGATCACTGGGTAAAGTCTACGTCATATAGCTGTCAAATGACGTGTTTTGTATTTGCTATCTCTATTGTGTTTCTGTTGGTCACTGGATGCTGAATAGCTCCGCTAGTTGTACCAAGTTTGTGTCAATTTGACATGCACATGAACCACTCTAGTCACAGGAACAAATTTTTTCTGATCTCGATGCTTATTTTGATCAACGAACAAAGGCCAATATTTCAATTGAAATAAAGGAACGACAATAGTTTATGAAATACTGGAAAAAGACTCAATTTCTAAAACTTCAACACCAGCACTTCATGCATTGTACAACAGCCATACAAAAGTCGTTTATCATTTAAATTTCTATCCGGGACAAAAGTAATGTATGTCAAGGATATTTTACTAGTCCCGGTATTCATGGAAGAAAAACAGCGGACAATCGGGATATAGTGGTCGAACATTTATAATGGAATGGAAGATTCATGTGACTTTTTATTGTGTTAGCGTTTTATGAATTTACGTTTTGAGTTCTCTAGGCGATAGAGATAAGTTATTTTATGCCTTTCTATTATCATTTTCCTGGGATTTTGTGTTAATAATTTTAATTTTTGGAATGGACGATTTATGTGACTTTTCATTGTATTAGTATGCGTTTTATGAATTTACGTTTTGAGTTCTTTAGGCGATAGAGATAAGTTATTTTATGCCTTTCCATTATCATTTTCCTGGGTTTTTGTGTCAATATCGCCTCTGTGGTCTAGAGGTTCAGGTGTTGGACTTGAGTGCATGAGGCCCCTGGTTTGAATCCCGGGTCGGGCAACAAAAAGAAAATTGGGTTTTTCTAATAAAATAAACGTTTCTCGGGATTGGATATGTGCCCGGTTGGCGATAGGCTTGTCACCTATCACATTGTAGGACTTAGTGTCTTCGGTTACTCGTGGGTGCTCTGGTTGTGCCTTTGCCTACTTCTTCGGGGATATGGGCGTGAAGATACTTACTTACATACTTTTTATTTTTACTTTCTGGAATTTCTGTCGCTTTGTTTCAAATGAGATCAGAAAATAGTCTAAAATCGTCTTAGTTATACATTATCAAGTAAAGTTTAAACTAGACGTTATGATTTTCAAACTACAATTTTAAAATATTTTCTTATTACTTACTAGCTGTCCAGGCGAACTTCGTTCCATCCGTTCCGTTTGTATGAGAAAAATTAAGTTATTTTTTTTCTATTTTCCCTGCAATTTTCCCGGTTTTTCTCTTCATAAGAACCTTCTTCTAACAATAACTAACACAATAAAAAAATAATTAGCCAAATCGGTTGAGTCGTTCGAAAGTTATGCGATTACCAACACATTTAGCAATTCATTTTTATATTACAATAGAAATAGACTAGCTGACCCAGCAAACTTCGTACATATCGCTTGACATGAATGCTTCGACAGTAGCGCAGTCTGTCGGATTCGATGTGAAACATTCCAAAGTCAACAATTACTCATAATTAAAAAACTAATTAAAAAAAACATTTTCCAGCTGACCAAATTATGAATATAAACCATTCTCGAATTCCCTTGAACACACACAAAAAGTTTTATCAACATCGGTCGAGTAGTCTAGAAGGAGTTCAGTGACAAACACATGAACACAAGAATTACATATATAAAGATAGCTTATGATCATCAGATCAAGTGTCTGAAAGCGAAGAAGGGGACGAAAGTGGGAAATATATAAGTTAAACCGTTATTAATTCTTGCTTTCAAGACAATAAGGATGGGTGGTAGTTCGAATATTAAAAGAAGTGATTCTTTTTATTCGTGTATGTTAAACAAAAGTAAATGTATTTAGTAAGGCAACAAATTATAAAATTTTATAGAAAATTTGATTGAAATGTAATTTAGTTTAAGAGTTGATAAATAAATAAAAAAATCTAGCTGAAGGTGCTACTGGGGCCCAAAATGCAAACCTCTCGCTAACCGGGCTAAGTGGATTTTATTAGACGATTGAATATTTTTTCCACGTGTTGGTCCGGGCTCCTTTGCAGAATAGACCATCTGCCTTCCTGTCATGAAGCTCGTAAATGGCGAGCATATGGTTACAATCACTAACACCGTGACATCTGACTATGTGGTAGAGTTTCGCAGCGACTCACCCAGATTGGTACCACCGCCTTACCTACTCCTGTCGCCATAACGACATGACGTGTTCCGATTCGAAGGGTAAGGGAGCTGGTAAACTTACTTTTATTCGAGGCCTAACATTCCGGAATCAGGTAGGCTACGCACCATTACCACCTTTGGTGTCTCTAGGCGGAATAAATTTCTTACGATCAGGAAATTCGTCTGCTTGTTTGCCTTCCATTATCATTAAAAAATGAACGTATCCTCTAAAAGATTAGAAAAAAAAGCGTAGTCGTGGGTATATACCAGGAGCACATAAAACAAGAGAATGTTATCGGTTCTAAAACAAATCCCAACACCTTGTTTGCCTTCCAATATCATTAAAAAATATTGACGCATGTAACTAACCACAGAATATATTTAACCACAGTCCCCTTACTTTCATTAAACCAGTGTATTCATCCCATTTACTGATACCAATTTTCAGTGGCTGATAAACTAACTGATACCGTTATCTGACCGATAACGATTGTTTGTGGTACGTGAAAGAACAAAAACCAAATATAATGTGTTGTTCGACTTACTTTTGAATTTTGGTTAACTGATAATATTAGCAGAGATTAGTAAGTATATATTGTTTTTGATATTACTGATATTGTTATCGCCTCCGTGGTCTAGCGGTTCAGATGTTGGACTTGACTTCATAAGGTCCCGGTTTCGAATCCTGGGTCGGGCAACAAAAAGAAAATGTGGTATTTCCAATTTTCTAATACAAACATGTTGCTCGAGATTGGATGTGTGCCTGGTTGGCGATAGACTTGCCACCTGTCACATTGTGGGTCTTCGTGTTTTCGGCTAGTCGTGGGTGCCCTGGGGATATGGGCGTGAAGATACTTTTTCTACTACTGCATGTTCGGATAACCGTCTGCTAAATAAATAAAATTAAAGTTACAATTTGCACGCGTACCTACATGATAGTTAACGGAAAACAATTTTGGTAATGCGTAGGTCGCCGTAGGTCAGATACGGGTCGTTTATAAGTTATTAATTCCTTAAATTTTTCGTAGCACTAGATATTGTTATACTACGTTCGCTTAGTAGTTACTCAGCTCTCTTACAGGGGACCAGTTTACATTACCAAATAAAAAGTAGCCTAGACAAATTACTTTTCCTTTTTTTAAGAATGATATCACCCTCCAGCCTTATAACTATCTCCACATTGAAAAAATATGCTGTAACTACAGACCAATCCTTTTTTCTTTATTTGAGAGCGTAACAAAGTTGCAGTGTACCTGAAATAATAAAAAAGAGATATAAGTAAATAAGTATCTTTACGCCTATATTCCCGACGGGGATAGGCAGACGCCCAAACAGGGTACCCACGAATAGCCGAAGACACTAAGTCCCACAATGTGATAGGTGGCAAACCTATCGCCAATCAGGCATATATCCAATCCCAAGCAACATTTTTTGAAATAAAAAAATAGAAATATTACATTTTGCCTGACCCGGGATTCGAACCCGGGACCTCATGAAGTCAAGTCCAACACTTGGACTAGCGGTCCACACTGGACTACAGATACAAAAAAATATACTTTTGAATTAATAACCTAATTCCTAAACTTCTAACTGTTTGCTGTTATTACTTTCATGTACATTATAATGTAAACAATTTGACATTAATATAAATAAATAAATATCCCTGGACAATTTACACAAATTGTATTTAAACCCCAAAGTAAACAAATTATATTATGCTTGTGCTATGGGTGTTAGTCAACGATACTAATACATAGAAATATTTAAATAGATATCAGAATAAATTTAGTAAACACCCGGACCCGGAAATGCAGACATCTAAATGTTCATCAGACAAATGCTTGCCCCTGTTGGAAATCGAACCCGAGCCTCGCGGTTAGTCGTTGTAGTTAGGCGTATATGTTAGCCACTCGACCAACGAGACGATGTATTACTAAGCATGTGTTTGGTTATGTCTGCGTGTTTATAAGTGTGTAGATATGTGATATATAGGTGAGAATTTACTTTTAATAAGGGCAGTAAATCTGCGGTAACCGAATACGATTTTATTGATTGCGTCGTATAAGTACACAAAAGTTGAATGTTTTGGTCTTATTCCCTTTTTCTTTTATGATAGTGGAAGGCAAACAAGCAGACGGATTTCCTGATGGTAAGAAATTTCCGCCGCCTAGAGACACCAACGGTGGTAATGGTGCGTCGCCAACCTGAGGCAGGGATGTTAGGCGTTAGCAAAAGTTAGTTTTACGGCTACCTTACCCTCCGAACCGGAACACGTCATGACGTTATAACGACAGGAATAGGTAAGGCGGTGGCACCAATCCGGGTGAGTCGCTGCAAAACTCTACCACCTAGGCAGATGTTACGGTGCTAGTGACGTTAAGCCTATGCTCGACTTTTACGAGCTGCCTGGCACAGAAAGGCAGATGGTCTATTCTGCAAAGGAGCCCGGACCAACACGGGGATCCCTGGATCATGACTTAGTGGCAGTAAGTTTATTACAGAGGTACGCCCTTTATAATAAACAAGGAAATAATCGGCTTAGAAATTATGGAGAAATTAATTATGTATATATTACGGAGAATTCGATTACTATATACAGGTTGTGAGAGATTACCGAAAAAATGCATTTATTCGGACCATTGTTCTGAGTTCCAAATTGAAGGTTTTTTATGGGAAATTTTTGAATAGTATTGTTGTATATTTAACTTAAAATTATTTTTGATCGTTAATACTAAAACTTAACACCGAAAACTAAATCCTAGTTAAAAAAGTAAGTAAAATATAAAGTATAAAGCAGTCCAGTTAAATTCAAAGAAATACTTAAAACCGGCGTTCAATTCCAAAAACTAACTATTCAGTTTAAACAAAAATAAAGTCTGTCACTTAAATCAAACAGTTTTAAGTTAAAAATACACCAAACATTTCCCACAAAAAATTTCTTCGTTTTGAACTCAATATCATGGTCCGAGTCTACAGTTTTTTTTCGGTTAGCTGTCAATATCACTCGTTACAAAAAAACAGGAATCGAACGTATAACCTCCTTATTTCTTCCACCAAATCTAAAATAAAACATAAAATCTAAGTCATATATAAAAGACTTAAACTTCTTTCAGCGCAGATATCCTGAAATAAGAAAAAGTAATTTGATTCTTTTCTGGCCCAGTATTTTGATATTTTATTCAAAGCTTTTTCTACTACATTTTCAGGTAAATAGGTATTCTTTTATGTATGAAATAGCTAAACTTTGGTCATGTGAAGATTCAACCGACTGTCATCTAACATTATTGATACAATAATACTTTTACCGCCTCATTGATCGAGCGGCTAGCGTACACGCCTAACTACAATGACCAACCGAAAGGCTCGGGTTCAATAACCGACAGGGGCAGGCATTTGTGTGATGAACATTTAAATGTCTGTATTTCCGGGTCTGGGTGTTTATTAATTTTATTCTTGATTCTATTTAAATATTTCTATGTATTACAATCGTTGACTAACACCCATAACACAAACATATAATTTGCTTCCTTTGGGGTTAGATTAAATTTGTGTGACTTAAAAAACTTGTCCAGGGATATTTATTTATGTATTTATTTATATTTTTGGAGAGTGATTTGTCCTTATCAATAAAAACCAATATTAATTACTGTTTAAAGTTTATATGTAATAAGTTTTTGAATTTACACTGTACTCGTATATTGTCATACATTACTTTTTGAAGTGAAACTTCTTTATCGGGGTTGGAAAAAAATTTGTGTAACATTTTTTCGTTACGCGTCACATTTTTCTGTTACGCGCTATCTTTGTTCTTTTCCCTACCACGCGTGATTCGAAGTATACTTTCTCCAGCGGAGTAGGGATTGGCAATAAACTTTATTTAACCAATTTCTGTAAAGTTGCATATATAGTAAATTATTTTTTGAAAAATGACGTCATAAAGAAGTTTCACTTCTTCACTTCTTACGAGTGTACGCTAGTACACGCACACATTTTTATTTAAGCATTCGCTCTATTTTGGGTTTGTCTTCTCTTTTAGAGATAAGTTAGGGATATTACAAGTGCGTGTGTGCGTGTGGGCGTGTTTGTGTGTGTATGTGTGTATGTGCGTGAGTGTTTGTCTGTGTCATAGAACGGATTCTTTCTTTGTTCTTTAGCGGATTGACGGATTTGGATGCGATTGTTTTTTAAATTTAATTGTAGTGCTATATGCTGTATAAACTTTAACTTATCATAAATACATAAGTAACATTTGGCCCGCTATACTCTCTGCTTACCGCACAAGAATCTTGGCATTAAGCAAATAAGTACACTACACAACAACCAAATGCTTTATGGATTATACTATTATTTAAAAACTACATTATTAATTTACTATTTTATTTGAACATAACCACTTGTTTTAAAGATTGATTACCAAACCAAACAAGTTTTTTGTATCAAATGCGTACATTTAACGTTTTTATAAGATCAGATAAGATAAATTAACAGACGCTAAAGTAACATATAACAATATAATGTTTTTAACAATTTGCGTGCTTATATTTTCCCGTATATATATCCCCGTGTTGGTCCGGGCTGCTGTGCAGAATAGACCATCTGCCTTCCTGCCAGGCAGCTCTTAAAAGGCGAGCATAAGCTTACCGTCATTAACACCGTGACATCCTACTAGGTGGTAGAGTTTTGCAGCGACTCGCCTAGATAGCACCACCGCCTTACCTATTCCTGGCACATGACGTACAATGCTTGCCGTTGACGTGTTCCGGTTCGGAGGGTGAGGTAGCCGGTAAACTTAATTTTGCTCGAGGCCTAACATCCCGGCCTCAGGTTGGCAACGCACCATTACCATCTTTGGGGCCTATAGGCGGCGTGAATTTCTTAGCATCAGAAAATCCGTCTGCTTGTTTGCCTTCCATCATCATAAAAAAAATGAAGGTAACCTCTAAAAGATAAGAAAAAAAGAGCGTAGTCGTGGGTAATTACCAGGAGCACATAAAACAAGAGAATGTTATCGGTTCTAAAACAAATCCCAACACCTGGGGCACACCGACTTTATAACTTGCGTAAGAATTTTTATATCACTACTGGGGTATGAAATAGCAAAAGGTACGGTTAGGCTCTGGTCGGAACAAGATATCAAAGATATTTTTCAATTTATTTAAAATGTTGTTTTATACAAGAGGAAAAAAACGAGCAAGTGGGTCACCTAATGGAAAGTGATTACCTCCGCCCACGGACATCCGCAACACCAGGAGTATCACAAATGCGTTGCCGACCTTTAAAGAATGAGTACGCTCTTCCCTTAAAGGTCCCTAAGTCATATTTGTTTTGGGAATACCGCCCTCGGCAACTTAGACCACAAAGTCATTACCAGTTACAAAATGTAGTAATGTATAGAATTTACCCCGTGCTATTTCGGATCCACTGAGTGAAATAAACCATCTGCCTCTCTGCGAAGCTGTTCTTAAAAGGCAAGCACTTGTAAAAATATGGGTAGGTACCAACCACCTTTGGTGGTAGAGTGCCGTGCAACAAATTATCCGGGTATGGAACCACTTTCTTACCTATTCCTGCCACCATAATGACTGGCTACCCACCAATAGACTGGCACAATAGGCACATCCCGGCTGCATGACAGTCATGTACCTCTAACATCTATTGTAACTATTGCCCTCGGTTTTCTCTCACCATCAGGATACCCGAGTATTTCTTCACTGAATTAGCACATAAAAATACATATACCAAATAATAATATAAATAAATATCCCTGGACAAGTTACACAAATTGAATCTAACCCTAAAGTAAGCAAATTTAATATGCTTGTGTTATGGGTGTAAATCAACGACACTATTACATAGAAATACTTAAATAGATATCGGAATACATTCAATAAACACCTAGACCCGGAAATTCAGACATCTAAATGTTCCCCACACAAATGCCTGCCCCCGTCGAGGATCGATCCCGAGCCTCGCGGTTCGTCGATGTAGTTAGGCATAGGCATTATAATTAATACATACTCCATTATGTACAATTTCATTTCTTGTGAGTACAATTTCAATCCCAACTTTTTGAATAAAACTTCCACTCAGACATTTATTTGCAATTTGATTTTAAAGTTTAATGATGCTATCTTCCAAAGTGATTCCTTTTTATACAAGTTACCGTCTTATACTAAAAAGTTTTTTCAATCTTGCTGAAACGACACAAGTTAATGAAAAAAATTACTCTACATTTGTCTTCAATCAGGTCACAGAAAATTCAGTTGTTGAGGCTTATATCCCATACAAATAAACATAGTTTCAGGATTACAAAATTATTCATACTAGAGGTCGGCCATTGGTCAAAGTTCGACCCTAACATATTTTAATATCTTGTTTATAAGAACGCCATCTTCATTTCTCAACTTTTTATTGCGCCATCTGTGATATTTTATCGTCATCATCAATATATTTGTTTGTGTGTGTCAAATGCATGATAGCGTTGGTAATGTTTTATATATTGATTTAATGTACTTTTTAAGCATTATTATTGAAAAATATTAGCGTTCTGCACTTCTCCTACACATAAACTATAAGTGTGCCAAATTTTATGCTCCTGCGTCCGCGTAATTTTCGTAAAAAGATGTCCAAAGTTTTGGCATCACGTATTAATGTATAGATTTCCGCCCCTTGCTTTTGTAATGGTGTTTAAGACTCCATTATCCTCAATATTGTTTATGGCATTTACAGCAGAAATATAGAGCAGATAATAACTTCCTGTGAGTAAAACAGTGCAAGCCGAAACTTATTCGATTTTTCTTCTTAACACTATTTATAATATTTACGGCTATTATTTATAGCAGAAATATAGCTTAACATCCACTTGTGAAAAAACGAGTAACGTGATAGAAGCCAAAGTGTGTTTGAAATTTTCCTCAACACTTTTATTAGTGTTTACAACTATATGTAGCACAAATATATCTTAGCATTCGCCTGTAAAAAGACCATGGCTTTAGACGAGTAAAGTAATACAAGCCAGAGCATATCCGAAATTTTCTATCAACACAACATCGTATTTATACACCAGCTTTTCGTACGAGTTTGCTTTTTCTCGGCTAGTGTTTATATACGGATGTTTAAAATAACTATGACGTCATATTATTTGATCACTCTTTGACCTTCTCGATAAAATACTTCCTTATTCAAGTTGTTATTTTCCGTGACTTTGCTTGTATTACAATTTATTTTTAATATCGACTCTGGTTTAGCATTTTGCTAATTATTTTTTGTTGTATTGGTTACTATAAGGAGGTTTTTAGGAAGAAAAAAACTGATCGCCCCTGTGGTCTAGCGGTTCAGTTGTTGAAATTGACTGCATGAGGTCTCGGGTTCGAATCCCGGGTCGGGCAACAAAAAGAAAATTGGGTTTTTTCCAATTTTCTAATAAAAAAAATGTTGCTCGGGATAGGATATGTGGACGGTTGGCGATAGGCTTGCCACCTATCACATTGTGGGACTTACTATCTTCGGCTAGTCGTAGGTGCCCTGGTTGTGCCACTGCCTACCTCTTCGGGGATATGGACGTAAAGAAAAAAATTGACAAATTGTGGAAATAATAGAAAAAGTAACGTATGATTTTTTTTTGTTTAGTCCCCACAATAAGATAGGTGGCGAGTCTATACTCTAGGAAGAGAAGATATTTTTATAGTATACGTACAAACATACCTATATACGTTTTATTACATTAGTGGGAATATTGAAACATATTTTACTTACATTTTCATTTCAAACACACATACATTTTAAAAATGTCAAATTAAAAGTGACAGGAATGTACATTTTGCTTAACTATTTTTAACGTAAATAGAAAGCACAACAATGGCGAGTGCTGACGTTATAACTACAGTAATAAAGTATAAATTAAAGCCCTTACCATGAGTTTAGGGTTTGTCAAGTTTACTATACTCGCTACCGACCCTTTTAAATAATTGTATGAAAATTTTGACCAGCGCCTCTATTGTTAACTAAGAGAAACACATTTTTAGACCTAAATTGACATAGATTTCGAAACGTAACTTACCGGACGTAATCTATATCAACTCATGGTAAAAGCTCAGGTGTTGGTCTCGTTCTTCTATGTAGAATAGTCCATCTGCGTCCTCTCTGGCAACTCTTATGAGCAAAGATTAAATAGGTTGATACCAAAAGACCATTGCTATGCTGCGCGGCAACAAGTTGGTATGGGGTTCAAGCGCCTTTTCTATTCCTGTCATCACAATAGCAGTATCATATTTCTTTCGAAGGGTAGTGAAGCCGGTAGACTAGCCATATAGGCCTCACACTCGGGCCATGGGATAGCATCGCACCTTTTACATCTATGGTGTTTATAGGCCACGGCCACAGTCTTAATACTAACAGTCGGCCGACTCATGTACTTGCACAGAGCAACGTTGGGGGGAACGCGGGGAAGCGTGCGGCAGGGTCAGCGAGCGCAAACTCCATACAGTTTGCGCTCTCTATCTAGAAGGGTTTGCACTCGTTATTTGTTAAAAAATATGTTATTGTGTATTTTATTATAATGTAATACTTGCTGTCTTGTAAATTTATAATGGTTTACAGGATGTGTTTCGTTTTTATTGGTAAACTAGCTGTTCCCGCGAACTTCGTTCCGCCCGTTCAGTTTGTATGGGAAAAATTAAAATATTGTTTTTTCCAGTTTCCTCACAATCGAACAGGATAAAAGTATCCTATGTCCTTTTCCCAGTTTTAAGTTACCTTCCTACCAATTTTCAGCCTAATCGGTGTAGCCGTTCTTGAGTTATAAATAGTGTAACTAACACCACTTTCTTTTATATATATAGATAAGCCATCCGGCTTGGTGACGTTTCGTCCATAAAATTTTCATCCACAATGGATGAAACGAAACCTTTTTTTATTATTTTTCCAGTGTCGGTTCCTGTATCATTAAATATATATATATATATACAGTCAGATACAAAGCTTTAACAAAATAAAGCTATCCATTTAGGTATGTATATGTTTTTAACTTTTATATATAAATTGATACATCCAAATCATGAATTACTCAAGATTTATTTTAAAAAAACATTACACGTATGATGAAGTTAAGCACATAATAGTATAAAGTTAAAGTGGGTAAAAAAATCCAAATATTTTATGTGTGGTACATAGCAAAAAAGCTTTATAATGGATTCATAAATATATCACATACTGCGAATTATACATTATGAATGATTTTTGTTTGAATTGATTATATTTGTAATTAAAAATACTAAGTAAGTAATGCCAAATCAATGTAGCTGTTGTCACATATATATTATGTTTTTTTGTTATTATATTGTTCATTAGCATAAAACTTTTTTATCTGACTGTACTAAACAACTTCAATAATTTGATAGTGAATGAATCGTCGGTGAAAAAAAATAATAAAATAAAAGGTGTCGTTGCGTCCACTGTGGATGAAAATTTTGTGGATGAAACTTCAGCAAGACCGTCATCGGCTTCATTATTAACTTCATATTTTTTTGTTTGCCATTCTAAAATAAAACTTTTAAATGAAATATTTAAAATGTTATTATTTGACCACCATGACCATTGACTGACTTGCCGTGAGTAGGTATATAAAATGTCGGCATGGATTCAATAACAAAGGAGTTGGACTACTGGTAGGTAGAATTCTTAATACTGTGCCACGGCTATCTCTTATCGTCAAGGAATCGGTATACTTGGTTTCAGTTTTTGGAATAAATCATTTAATTGCATGAAACTGCAAAAAGCCGACTTCGATTACAATAAAGTCATCTAGATACAAAAAAATTAAGTATATCCCTCGATTTCATTAGGATCCAGACTTGGTGGCAGTGAGACCACCTAGAAAGTCATTTTCCACCTCTTTCAAATACAAATATATTTTTTTGAAATCGGGTCAGAAACCACGGAGAAATCGATTAAAATACATAAAAAATTTAAGTGTCGAATATGTAACCTCTACTTTTTTGAAGTCGGTAAAAAAATAAAAGCTACAGCCAAAAAATCAAATTTTACATCATTATTAATATCCAGGTCAATACTTCAACAGAATTAAATACGATCAGTTATCGTTAACCTTCGCCCAGTGGTTTTACATCATTACGGGTCAACCGGTCGTATTTAATATATCACAAATTTTACGACCCGATATCTGGTAATTGGGTTTTCTGAATTTCGTGTAAATACGTTAATTATTAATCATTAAACTGAAATTCGAGTAGAGAGAATCGCCTCTGTGGCCCAGCGGTTCAAGTGTTGGACTTGACTGCATGAGGGTTGCGGGTTCAATTCCCGGGTTGGGCAACAAAAAGAAAATTTGGTTTATCCAATTTTCTAATAAAAAAATGTTGCTCGGAATTGGATGTGTGCTTGGTTGGCGATAGGTTTGCCACCTATCACATTGTGGGACTTAGTGTCTTCGACTAGTCGTGGGAGCCCCGGTTGTGCCTCTGCCTAATTCTTCGGGGATATGGGCGTGAATATACTCTTTTTTAAAACTAAGATTTCACTACGATTAATACTTAATGAAAGTTGTTGGGCTATGATGAATCCATCACCCACGAATGAAATAAACTTTCATATTTCGGTCTGGAGACTAGCCAGCAGACTTGCACCGACCACAGGATAGCGATAGGATTTTTTTTTCGGGAACCGGCACTATTGGCCTTGGTGCGATACCGGTACCAGAGGTGGTACCTGTACCTACTGTTATTACAAGTACCAGATATTGTACTGGTACTTTTAAATGATTTGATAAAGACACTTGTTCATTATTACTAGTACAGAGTACTAGTTAATGTTATAGTGTTTTTTTTTTCATTCTAGATTTTTCCGTTCTTACTCGATCAATTTAAACGATGATAACAGATACCTACCTACCTAGCTATTAATTAGGTATAGGTAGGAATCAGTATTAGTGTAGGTACTTCAGGTAGGACATAACCGATATACTACCCACCTTGGTATCTATCTCCAGGTATCTAATTGGTAAGAACCGCTATATATCAGTTTGACCCCGTGTTGGTCCGGGCTCCTTTGTAGAATAGACCATCTGCCTTCCTGTGCCAGGCAGCTCGTAAAAGGCGAGCATAAGCTTACCATCACTAACACCGTGACATCCGACTAGGTGGTACAGTTTGGCAGCGACTCGCCCGGATTGGTACCACCGCCTTACCTATTCCTGCCGCCATAACGTCAAGACGTGTTCCGGTTTGAAGGGTAAGGTAGCCGGTAAACTTACTTTTGCTCGAGACCTAACAATCCGACCTCAGGTTGGCAACGCACCATTACCACCTTTGGTGTCTCAGGCTGCGTGAATTTCTTAACATCAGGAAATCCGTCTGCTTGTTTGCCTTCCTATAACATAAAAAAAAAACCTACCAAGCTATTAATTAGGTACAGGTAGGAATCGGTATTAGTGTAGGTACTTCAGGTAGGACATAACCGATATACTACCCACCTTGGTATCTGTCTCCAGGTATCTAATTGGTAAGAACCACTATGTATCAGTGCAGAACCTGTTCTTTTGATACCAGTTTTAAGCCTTGGTTATAGTCACATATTAACTCGCTAAGATGGTACCTACCACAGTCAGAATATCATACATGATGTATACACCATCAAAGCGTCAGTATTCGTTAAGGCCCCATACTCAGTCAGGCAGAAGAGTCAATCACCGCACTCCCCCGTTCCATGATTACTATGAAATATTGCGCTCTAAAGTAAACGTCTTAAGCGACAAATCACCATTTTTGACATTATAAAAGTAATTTGAAAAAAAGTATAAAAACTGAAACATTTATCTTTTAGGTATAGTACTTATCTATGTTTATGTAAATCTGGTGTCGATATTTTCTTAATTGAAGTAGACAGTTGGGTTTTGCTTTCAAAAACGGGTTAATTTTTGATTTTTTTCTATCGAGCAAAGTGAAATGAATCGTGTTTTGGAAACACTAGTCTAGTAAAGCATATTCATGTTAATCTTGTGTATTTTTGTCACCA
>NJDD01002251.1:28809-48907 GCA_002245505.1 Calephelis nemesis | reverse complement strand
GAGGGCGGATCGGTACGCGTCGCCTCCAGGGAACGCCCTAACCCGCTCTGCGGCATTTTTTCGGGCCAGAGTTGCAGTCCAATGGACTGGCAGGGATCGCGACGTGCACGCTTCTGGCCAATGACCCCCAGCAATGACTAACATAAATAATTATGATAGTAAAAGTAAATAAAAATAACCAAGACTAATTCGTTGGGTACCTACCGCCTCATATTTTATAATTGAAGTGAAACTTCTTTATCAGGGTTGGAAAAAAATTAAGTGTAACATTTTTTCGTTACGAGTCACATTTTTCCGTTACGCGCCATCTTTGTTCTTATCCCCACCACACGTGATTTGAAGTATACTTTTTCCAGCGGAGTAGGGATTGGCAATAAACTTTATTTAACCAATTTCTGTAAAGTTGGATGTAGTAAATTATTTTTTGAAAAATAACGTCATAAAGAAGTTTCACTTCTTCACTTCTTACGAGTGTACGCTGGTACACGCACACATTTTATTTATTTTAATAAAGCTAACATGAATAATTATGATAGTAAAATTAAATACAATAAAGGACAGTAAAACTGAAAAAAAAAATAACCAAGACTATTTCGTTGGGTACCGCCTCACGATTTTATAATTATTTTTCTAAATCGGTCCAGTTATAAGTATTGTAATAAATCCAACTCTTTTTTATAGTTACTTTTGAAAACCCCGTGTTGGTTCGGGCTCCTATGCAGAATAGACCATCTGCCTTTCCTTTCTTGCCAGGCAGCTCGTAAAAGGCGAGCATAGGCTTATCATCACTAACACCAAGACATACATACAAGACTAGGTGGTAGAGTTTCGCAGTGATTCGCCCGGATTGGTACCACCGCCTTACCTATTCCTGCCGCCATAACGTTATGACGTGTTCCGGTTCGGAGGGTAAGGTAGCCGGTAAACTTACTCGAGGCCTAACATCTTGACCTCAGGTTGGCAACGCACCATTACCATCTTTGGTGTCTCTAGGCGGCGTGAATTTCTTACCATCAGGAAATCCGTCTGCTTGTTTGCCTTCCTACAACATAAAAAAAAACACGGCAATAGTTTTCATGACGGTTTGGAATCAAAAGCACTTCCGTCTATGGGATAAAGTAAAATTTGAAATAAGACATTTTTTCATATTTTCAGTACCTACGAAGTTCGCCGGGACAGCTAAACACATAGTAAAAATCTTGCATCACAACGTTTATCCGAAATAATACTCCAGAACTGCTGAAGAGATTTCGACCAAATTTTTTAAACTGTATGAAATTTGTATCAGATTCAAATATTTCAACCCCCGACAGAAAACTGGATGTTACATTTCAAACGTAAATAAAACATGTATAGTATATCGTCGTCAATTTAATCGATAATAGCTTTAGTGATGTGCCGCGTTCCAAATTGGTTAATTAGTGATGTTGCTCATGGGAAACGGCTAAATAGGCTTCCAGTGATAAAGTTATATTTTACTTGAGTAGATTTGCCAGGGTTGGTATAAAACTATTTTACTAAAATTAAAGGTAGCCATTTCTTTTTTTGCTAAACATTACACATACACAAACACACACACATACACACACACACTCACACATACACACATACACTCACACATATTGGGGGTACCCCAAATGACTTGTCATTTGTGTGTGGCCATGGGTCATGATCCCTTTATTCCCCGTGTTGGTCCGGGCTCCTTTGCAGAATAGACCGTCAGCCTTTCTTGCCAGGCAGCTCGTAAAAGGCGAGCATAGGCTTACCATCACTAACACCGTGACATCTGACTAGGTGGTAGAGTTTCGCAGCGACTCGCCCGGATTGGTACCACCGCCTTACCTACTCCTGCCGCCATAGCGTCATGACGTGTTCCGGTTCAGAGGGTAAGGTAGCCGGTAAACTTACTTTTGCTCGAGGCTTATCCTGACCTCAGGTTGGCAACGCACCATTACCATCTTTGGTGTCTCTAGGCGGCGTGAGTTTCTTACCATCAGGGAATCCGTCTTCTTGCTTGCCTTCTTATAACATAAAAAAAAATACCTGCCTCCTTTATGTTCATTATTCTTTTCTTATAGATAACCCGGTTTTGGACCCTCTTGCCCTGGGGTAAGACTTGCGTGATTTGATAGAGATAAGTATATTTCAAATATTCTCTTTGGGTACATATTAAGTCAGGTTAAAATATTTTTTTTATTTTTATAGGCGTTTTAGTTAATTTCAAAGCAAATTTTATGGCAATTGAAGGTAAATTAATAGACGAATCACGTGATGGTAAGAGACATACATGCTTAGACACCAAAAGAGGTAATGGTGTGTTGCTAGCCCCAAAATTGGGAAGAGTTACATTCATTTACATATTCCTTAAGTAAGTTTACCAGTTACCTCGCCCTCCAACCTGAAAGTGACAGAACTTTCACGTTATGGCGGCAGGAATAGGTAAGTCAAGGGATCCCAATATAGGAAGTAGCTGTACAGCACTCTACCACCGTGCTATTGTAACCATAAGGCATATAACTTATGCTCGCCTCTTACGAGCTCTTATCACCTCTATGTAGTGTAGTGGTTTGGTCCGACTCGGATTCGATTCCCGGGTCGGAAAACTCAAAAATTACTTTTAAGAACTTCCTAATAAAAAATGGATGTACATAGGTACGTAAGAAGTGAAATATCTGGAAGTGAAACTTCAGTTTTGGAGGAGCGTAACAGAAAAGAGGTTTTACTTCGGCTCTGTGGTCTAGCGTTCGGTGTCGGACGGATTGGATTTGTGCCCGGTTGGCGATAGGCTTGTCACGTATGACAATGTGAGACTAAGTGTCTTCGGTTAGGAGTGGGTGCTTTGGTTGTGTCTCTGCCTACCTTTCGGGGATATGGGTGTGATGAAGTGTATTTTTTAATTCAAAAATACACTTCATCGCGCGTTAAGGTTCAACCACCCCGCGCGACATTTAAGCTACCTCACCGCTAGCTTGAAGATATACCGGTGAAACAAAAATCACAAAGAACACAGTATGAAATTTGGCGATAACATACAGTGGACTTTTTGTGGAGCGTAACTAGAGCTAAATGAACGTAACAGAGAAATATAACGGCAAATTTCTCTCTTACTTTGATAAACGTTGCCCAGAATATATGATTTGTTCGATTGGCAATACTTACCACCTATAAGAATTGACCAAGTGACGACTTCAGCTAACTGTTGGTGCTGTGGATGAATCTCGCCTTTACAAGCTGCCAGGTAGAGAGGTAGGACCGGTAGGGTTACTCTTGAATCTCGATTTAATGCAAATTTAAAATTGGATTCGGATATGTTACTTTAGCTAATCTTGAACAGAATACGCGAATTATTAACAATAAGTTTCCAACCTTTTCAAAGAATCGGATAAAATAATTCGTTGTTTATTATTGACTAAATGTTCATAATTTGCTAGTTTGTATCAAAGTTTTATAGCAGTTCAAGAGTACCTAAAATAACCAATCCAATTCGATTCAATTCCATTCCATCCAATTTGCATGAAATTCAAGAGATTATTTATTAGATTTGCATTATACAACGGGGGATTTATACCAGTTTTTATAGTAGGTACCATAATTGTAAAAGTACTGTGTGTATTAAAAATTCTGAAGAAAGATTATAAAGTATGTTACTGAGAACTTATTTCGAAAGAAACTTAAAATAATTACGTTGGTTAAGTGGTTATCGTACACGCCTGACAACACCGACCAACCGCGAGGCTCGGGTTCGATTCCGACGGAGGCAGGCATTTGTGTGATGAACATTTAGATGTCTGCATTTCTATGTCTGTATTAGTATCGTTGATTACCACCCATAACACCAGCGTATAATTTGCTTACTTTGGGGTTAGATTCAATTTGTGTGATGTGTCCAAGGATATTTATTATTTACTAGCAACCCTCCCCAGCTTCGCAAGGTTGTGAAATATACATACAAACCTTCCTCTTTAATTAGTTTATCTAGTAAAATAAACGCATCAAAATCCGTTGCGTAGTTTTAAAGATTTAAGTATACAAAGGACATAGGGACAGAGAATGATTTTGTCACTTTCGATTGAATAACATATAATCGTATCAACCAAAAAGCCACAATATCCCAATGAACGTAATTAAAACGTAACATAATTAAATTTCGATGAAAGGTTTGGTATCGAATTATTTTGTGAAATATTGAACCAATTCAAAAGATTTGGGATAATGGATATTGTTATGATATATGATATTGCGAATATAATATTGAATATACACATTTACATACGTATCTTCAAGCCAAGTCCCTTACGGTGTAGGCAGAGAGTATCGAGTGCCAGACCTGACGATCCTGACAAACCTGTCTAGTTTCCTTTACATTCATTACCCTTTTTTTACAGACACGCCGGTTTCGGAGACTCTTGACACCACCCTCGTGGATGCAAACAAGCAGACGAATTTCCTGATGGTAAATTCACGCCGCCTATAGACACCAAAGGTGGTAATGGTGCGTTGCCAACTTGAGGCCAGGATGTTGTCTTGAGCAAAAGTAAGTTTACCAACCTTACCCTCCGAACTGGAACACGTCAACGGCAAGCGCTGATGTTATGGCGGCAGGAATAGGTATGGCGGTGGTACCAATCCGGGTGAGTTGCAAAACTCTACCACCTAATCAGATTTCACGGTGTTAGTGACGGTAAGCCTATGCTATTACACGAACTGCCTGGCAGGAAGCCAGATGGTCTATTCTAAAGGAGCCCGGACCAATACCTTCATCGGATGCAGTCGTGTCAAAGTCAAAAGTTGTGATTTCATCCAAATACGGAAACAGTCGTGTTTGAATGAAAAGAGTAATAAATGTGGACGAAGCCGGAAAGGTCTACAAGGATCATGACATTTTGTACTTAATACTCTCTCTACTCCGTAAGGGACTTGACGTGAAGGTATGTATGTATGTATATTAAATTATTACATTCCTGTTTGTAACAAGAGAACTGTTTTAAATGAGATCAGGTTAAGAGGGAGTTCCAATAAAATATAAACTTATTTCATGAATCACGAAACGGCTTTCGATGGGTATGTGATGACCCCATTGCCTGCTGCGAGTATATAACTTTACTATGCAGTCTTAAGGGAGCTTCTATTACGTGGTAGAGTGACGTACAGCAGCTCGCTCTGATTGGTACCACCACCACAATATCTGTCTCGCAATTGTCGTGTTCCTTGCAGGAGTGTAAGGAAATAGGTTGACTTGAATACGTGGCTGGGATCTTAGCCATGAGATAGCGACTCACCATTGACATCTTTGGTGTCTTTAACAAACTTCAGAGGAGCCGCATGCCTGTTCTTCTTGTTACAAATGTTATAAGACTAGCCCACCAGACGAATATCGTATCGCTTGACATTAACATCTACTAAAAGTTTGCATTATTTTCCAATTCTTTTAAATTTTCCTGCTTCTTTCAAACGTAACTTTTCCGGTGAATGAGTAACACAACAAAAAATTTCCAAAATTTTTCCATCCCCTTAGACTACGCGAAACAGGGATGCATTTATATGATACTAGCTGACCCAGCAAACTTCGTATCGCTTGACATTAATGTTTCGACAGTAGCGGATTGTCGGACCCAATGTAAAACATTCCAAAATCAACAACTACCTACTTACTAAAAAAATAATTAAAAAAACATTTTCCAGGAGACCAAATTGTAAATCTAAACCATTCTCGAATTTCCTTGAACACCCAAAAAAAGTTTCATCAACATCGCCTCAGTCGTCTAGAAGGAGTTCAATGACAAACACAAGAACACGAGAATTATATATATTAAGATATCGCTAGGTAGTAAGCCTTTTTCAATACCTATTTGTAAAGTGAAGGAACCAATTTTATACAATAAATGAAACCAATTCTCACCAAGTATTTCAACCAGGTTATGTCATAAAATTATCTAACGTATGGCAGCTAATAATAATAGCTTTGGAGAAGGCGCCCGCTCTTAATTACACAAATTAGTGACGTGGAAATAGGGTTGCCAGATTAGCGCTAGTCGTCTGGATTATCCAGACATTTTTGTGAACTTTCAGAGTCAAAAAAATCTAAATAAACACTAACAAAATATTATCAATAGACTATCAGCATAGAAACTTTGATCTTTTCAACGGTTTATGTATTTAAGCAATCCGGTTGGCTAAAACATATGAATAAAATAAACAGAGTCACTATTATTTAAGCAAAGGCTAAAATATAGTAATAAAATAAACAGTTTCACTATTTAAGCAAACCGGTTGGCAAATGTTTCCATGGTGGTCCCACACAAAATTTTGTCCATATCCTACTACCTTTATACAGATCAAGATGTAATTACTTTGGGACTTGAATCCTGTCCCGTCATTCTAACAAAATCATCGAGATCGATAAGCTATTGACGGAATAATCACATAACAAACATACAAAAAAACATACAGTCGAGTTGAGAAACTCCTCTTTTTTGACGTCGGCTAAAAATGGATATTATAGCTGAAAACATCATTTACCCGTAATAATAATAAAATACATTTCAATTGCCATGAGTCGTAAAATACTGACCAACGTATAGTTGTTAACGATAATAGCTTTAGAGAAGTGACGTGCGCTGTTAATTAACTAATTAGTGATGTGTTTAAACTGATGGTAGAGATTTAATACTGTTATAGTGTGGGGAAATATCGATAGATTGGAGAAATTTTGTTTTCTTTCTGTCACATGAATAAGTGAGGGTTGTTATACGATTTGGTATTTCAGGAGTTGTTTAGGAGGCAGAAGGTTCACATGAATAGAGAGATTTATTACACAAACTCAATATTTTTATGAAATTAAAGACATACAAAAAAAGGTATCTTCACGCCTATATCCCCGAAGAAGTAGGCAGAGGCACAATCAGGGCACCCATGACTAGCCGAAGATACTAAGTCCCACAATGTGAAAGGTGGCAAGCCTATCGCCAACCGGGCACATATCCGATCCCGAGCAACATTTTATTTTATTAGAAAATTGGAAAACCCAAATGCTCTTTTCGTTACCCGACCCGAGATTCGAACCCCGGACCAAATGCAGTCAAGTCCAACAACTGAACCGCTAGACCACAGAGGCATTTAATTAATCAGATTAATGTTCTCTGTCAGCAGAATAAAACGATATTATGATTGAATTTCGATTGTAATGAATGTAATTTTTAATATCACTTACAATAACATGTACTCGAGTTTGAGGTCTTCTTTTAAAGTGATATATAAACAACTTTTTTTATGTTATTATAAGGCAAACAAGCAGACGGATTTCCTAATGGTAAGAAATACACGCCGCCTAGAGACACCAAATGTGGCAATGGTGCGTTGCTAACCTGAGGCCGGGGTGTTAAGTCTCGAGCAAAAGTAAGTTTACCGGCTACCTTACCCTCAAAACCGGAACATGTCATGACGTTATGGCAGCCGAAATAGATAAGGCGGTGGTACCAATCCGGGTGAGTCGCTGCGAAACTCTACCACCTAATCAGATGTCACGGTGTTAGTGATGGTAAGCCTGTGGTCGCCTTTTACTAGCTGCCTGGCAGGAAGGCAGGTGGTCTATTTCACAAAGGAACCCGGACAAATCTACCAACTTCTGAGAATCACTGTTACACACATACATCAGTTAAATATCATAAAGGTCTCAGGCCATGCAAGTCTAAGTTATTAAACTAAGTTGAAACTAAGCTTCAGATACATCTATACACTTACATCTGGAACACTATGCGAGTACGCTAAGTGAGATCAAGCACAAAACTTACTGAATTAAGACCCTCGAGTGAGGATCACGTAAGTTTAATGGAGGCAACTTGAAACTAACACTTTAACTTTTTATTTACAAGGCTAAGCGACTTGGCTCATGTTTCAGTGTAGGCATGTGATGACCCCAACGCCCGGTGTTTTTTTTTATGACATTGGAAGGCAAACAAGCAGACGGATTTCCTGATGGTAAGAAATTCCCGCCGCCTAGAGACACCAAAGGTGGTAATGGTGCGTTGTCAACGAGAAGCCGGGATGTTAGGCCTCGAGCAAAAGTAAGTTTACCGGCTACCTTACCCTCCGAACCGGAACACGTCATGACGTAATGGCGGCAGGAATAGGTAAGGCGGTAGTACCAATCCGGGTGAGTCGCTGCGAAACTCTACCACCTAGTCAGATGTCACGGTGTTGGTGACGGTGAGTCTATGCTTGCCTTTTACGAGCTGCCTGGCACAGGAAGACAGATGGTCTATTCTACAAAGGAGCCCGGACCAACACGGTTGTTGCAAGATCGTTCCACCAGTTCAGTTAAAACTAGTTGGTACAGTTTTGAGCTAAATCGTCCGAAATTTGTATGCCTTACATAGTATTGGTGCTCAGCATCAGTGCTTGTTATTGTCGTGTTCCATTCTCGAGAATAACTCGATTGATAAAGAAAAAGCTGATTATAGCCATACGATAGCGATGCGCCAGTTATATCTGTGGTATTGTTAACCAAACAATATGCAAACTTCTTTTAAATTTCACAAATAATTTCAAACAAGATGCAAACTTCAAACAATATGCAAAATTCAAACATCAATTTGCCCCGTGTTGGTCCGGGCTCCTTTGCAGAATAGACCATTTTTCCTTTTTTCTTGCCAAGCAGCTCGTAAAAGGCGAGCATAGGCTTACCATCACTAACACCGTGACATCTGACTAGGTGGTAGAGTTTCGCAGCGACTCACCCGGATTGGTACCACCGCCTTACCTATTCCTGCCGCCATAACTTCATGACGTGTTCCGGTTCGGAGGGTAAGGTAGCCGGTAAACTTACTTTTGCTCGAGGCTTAACATCCTGACCTCAGGTTGGCAACGCACCATTACCATCTTTGGTGTCTCTAGGCGGCGTGAATTTCTTACCATTAGTGAATCCGTCTGCTTGTTTGCTTTCCTATAACATAAAAAAATCAATATGCAAACTTCAAACAATATCCAAACTTCTTTTAAATTTCACAAATAGGGATTCTATTTCGCGTGGTCACCGCATGACTCCGGAACGGATGGACAGATTTTGCTAATTATTTTTGTTGTGTTATTTATTGTCTGGAGAAGGTTCTTACGAAGAGAAATGTCAGGAAAATTGCCTTTGCGTTGTGATTATATATAAGGTGTAACTAGTGATTACAAAATGGAGTTTCAGCAAGTGCCGAGGATGGAAACAATTTAATTCAGTCGTTATCTCAAGTATTATTTTGTGGATTGTCTTTATTGTGTAACATAGTATACTTAAAACTTGAACAAAGTTAATAACTTGTGTTTGTTTTGCAGAACTTGCTCCTGCTAAAGATTTTACTGCGTCAGAACTTTGTTAAATGTTTAATACTATTAACTAGCTGCTGAACTGCGACTTTATCAGCGTGAACACGTTTTCGTGCTTTTTTATGATATTGGAAGGCAAACGAACAGACGGATTTCCTGATGGTAAGAAATTCACGCCGCCTAGAGACACCAGAGATGGTAATTGTGTATTGCTAACCTTGGGCCGGGATTGTTAGGCCTCGAGCAAAAAATGTTTACCGGTTACCTTACCCTTCGAACCGGAACGCGTCAACGGCAAGCGCTGACGTTATCGCGGCAGGAATAGGTAAGGGGGTGGTACCCATCCGAGCGAGTATAGCTCCCCAGTATACCTCTTTAAGCGATGCCACCTATCACATTGTGGGACTTACTGTCTTCGGCTAGTCGTGGGTGCCCTGGTTGTGCCTCTGCCTACCTCTCCGGGGATATAGGTGTGAAGATACTACAGCTCTTTAGAAGTTGATTTAAAAAAAATTGCTTGTCTTTAAACTTGGGTCTTAAGCTGTATCTATGTTACATTTTATTGATATCGGTCAATCTATTTTGCTTTAAAAGCATAATAGACATTTAGATAGACAGCTGATTGCATTTGTAATATTAGTACGGATTTAAGACGGGTTTCCACCCACTCCAGACTTGATGTAGTAGATAGTAGTAGGTAATAGGATGTAAGATCCGATTGATCCGTTGTACTAATACTATTTTTCTGTTAAAAAATGGGTCACATGTAGGCGGGAACCCTTAAGCTTAAAATATAAAATTTTGAAGATATTTTGTAAAAATGATGAAGATTGCTTATTAAGAACATAAGCTAGTTTATATAATAGACTATTTTTTCATAATTTTTGTTACATGGTTGTATAATAAACATATTTTAATAAAGTATTTTAAATGCACCTAGTAATTACCTATTAAATAAAATGTTTTAGGGTTCTGTTACGAATATTGAAATTCTGTGGTCTAGCGGTCCAAGTGTTGGACTTGACTTCATGAGGTCCTGCGTTCGAATCCCGAGTCGGGTAACTAAAAAGATAATGTGGTATTGCCAATTTTCTAATAAAAAATTGTTGCTTGGGATTGGATATGTGCCCGGCTGGCGATAGGCTTGCCACCTATTACATTGTTAGACTACGCGTCTCTTTAACTAGTAGTGGGTTCCCTGGTTGTACCTCTGTCTACCTCTTTGGGGAAATGGGCGTAAAGATACTTAATACTTTTAATAATGAAAACCAAACCCTCACAGAAACGATGTGTTTGTTCCCAAAATGTAACAGTATATAATTAACTGCTGAAACTTAGTAGAAAGATGTATCTTTTTACGATTTTTAAGCTTAATTAAAAAAGGATTAAAGGGAGATGCTTCCTTATACTTCATTATACTTGTAAAAGAGGTTTATAAAGATAGGTCCCTAAAAGTTTACGTCAATGTTTCTCAAAGTCAATTATTGGAAATATGTAGAGACACTTATAAAGATGTAATTATCTGTACCTCTTACTTTTAAAATATCTTCACGTCCATATTCCCGAAGAAGGAGGCAGAGGCACAACCATAGCATCTACGGCTAGCCGAAGACACTAAGTTCCACGATCTGATTGGTGGCAAATTTATCGCCAACTGGGCACATATCCAATCCCGGGCACCGTTATTTTTGTTAGAAAATTAAAAATATACATTTTACATTTTTTTCATATTTCATTATTTTTTAATAATAAGTGAGCGAAAAATGTATTTACACAAATGAATTTTATATATATGTAGTCAGCAACTTTAAGCTACAACACATATACATAAGCATACAAATATGCCTTTTTTATATTATTGGAAGGCATAAAAAACAAACGGATTTCCTGATGATTAAAAATTCATGCTGCCCAGAGACACCAATAGTAATGGTTCCAACCTGAGGCCGGGAAGTTTTGGCATGCATACAAATATTATGAACGTAAAGTAAGTTTTCTGGTGATAAATTGTATTGGTATTTTAAGATATCGTCAAATATCTCACTATGGATATATTTATTAATCTATACTTACTAAGAATCACTTTACGGGTGAATTTGATTTGCACTTGGCAACATTACTTTTTTATTTTTTGTTTTTTTTGGGTTGGTGCATTTTATCGAAACATGGCCAAATAAATCATCAAGTAGCACTTAAGTAAGTTAAGTGAAATCAAGAGCAAAATGTAGTCGATTGAATTAAACTAGTGGTCGCCCATTGGTCGAAACTCGACCATAATAAATTTAAGTTTCTTGTTGATAAGAACGCAATCTTCATTTCTCAAGACCAACTACTTTGTCTCTAAACTTATTAGTGCTTCACTTGTGATCTTTTATCGTTGCCATCAATGTGTTTGTTTGTGTGTGCCAAATGCATGGTAGTACGTGTAATGTTTTATTTTTTAAATAAATGCACTTTATAAACATTATCATTAAACATATTAGCGTTCTGCACTTCTCCTACACATAAACTATAAGTGTGAAAAATTTTTTGCTCCTGCGTCCGGGCAATTTTCGTAAAAAGGGGTTTAAAGTTTTGGCATCACGTATTTATATATGTATAATAGATAAGAAAGAACCCTTCCCAGGTGAATCCGACTCGCACTTGGCAACTTCAATTTTAAGGTTATTTGTGGGTTGGTACGTTTAATCAAAACACGGTCAAATGAAGCATCAAGGAGTACTTTAGTACGCTAAGTAAGATCAAGTGCAAAACTAAGTCAATCAACTTAGATAAATTACGTAAATTTTGGTAGTAAACTTTATATAAATACTAGCTGTTCCCGCGAACTTCGTTCCGCCCATTCAGTTTGTATAGGAAAAATTAAAATGTTGTTTTTCCCAGTTTCCTCACAATTGAACAGAATAAAAAGTATCCTATGTCCTTCTCCCGGTTCTAAGCTACCTCCCCACCAATTTGCAGCCTAATCGGTTCAGCCGTTCTTGAGTTATAAATAGTGTAACTAACACCACTTTCTTTTATATATATATAGATAGGTAAATTAATGATATATCTTTTATCCTCTCAATAGAATATTATATGTTCATATTTTACATTTACATTCTACTAGCTGTCCCGGTGAATGTCGTTCCACCCATTTAGTTTGTATGGGAATTATCAAAACGTTTTTCTTCTTATTTCCTACGCATTCAAACGGGATAGATAGTATCCTATGTCCATTACCTAGTATTTATCTACCTCTAGTTTTAGCCGAATAGGTTTAGCTGCTCTAGAGTTGTAAAGTGTAACATACACGACTTTCTTTTATATATATTGAGTGCCTCTATAGTCTAGTGGTCTAGTTGTTTGACTAGACTCGTGGGATCTAGAATTTGATCCCCGGATTGGCCAACAAAATAGATAATGAAATAATAAATCTAATAGGAGCAACGTATCTCGGAATTGGATAAGTGTCCGGTTATCGATAGGTTTGCCACCTATCAGTGAAAACAAATCAAACGTTTGATTTTCCAACGTGTTGGTCCGGGCTCCTTTGCAGAATAGACCATCTGCCTTTCTTGCCAGGCAGCTCGTAAAAGGCGAGCAAAGGCTTATCATCACTAACACCGTGACATCTGACTAGGTAGAGTTTCGCAGCGACTCGCCCGGATTGGTACTACCGCCTTACCTATTCCTGCCGCCATAACGTCATGGCGTGTTCCGGTTTGGAGGGTAAGGTAGCCGGTTAACTTACTTTTGCTCGAGGCCTAAGATCCTGACCTCAAGTTGGCAACGCACCATCACCACCTTTGGTGGCTCTAGGCGGCGTGAATTTCTTACCATCAGGAAATCCGTCTGCTTCTTTGCCTTCCTATATCATAAAAAAAACGTTTAAGACATTAAAATGGCTTATCTTCCTAAGTTTCTTCTTAAACCCCTTGAGTTGTCGACGATTTTCGACAAACTCGATTCATTGTATCATAAAGTTCGAGATTTCGAACTCCCAACTTTGCTCCATCAAGTGGTTCAAGGTTCGCGGGAGAGCCATCAAACCGAATGGCTTTAGTTTTTATCTCACGGTAACTTATGAGATCCTAGTCGTATAAATCACATTTTAACGGCCAGATATTTTAACGGCCAGCTATTAAATCACCATGTTATAACATGGTGATTTAATAGCTGGCCAAGTTTCGTAAGGGATAATGTTTACCCTTTCTAATTTAGCAATTCTTTTATACTTACGGCCAATGTTAATAATGTATCTCTAAAGATGGATTTCAACCAATCTAGATCGCTGCGTATCCGCCGGCTTATCTTACACCTAATTGCCATATTTATCCTGTCCACAGATATGTAATTGGCAAGCGATAACATAAAAATGGATCAAAATATCAATCTTGGACAGCAAGTTTTGGATTAGGATTGATTATTTATATTGGCCGTTAGTCGGGTCATAAGTTCTGTCACAAGTATATTGTTAAATAATAATCTCCTGTTTGTTTTTAGAATAATCATTTATTTATCAAAATGAATTGCATAAAACATGCCTTCGGAGTTTGGCGCCATCGTCAATAAAGGTGGTCGTAATTTTTTCATTTTTATTAAATTTCGTGTTTATGTTGAGTGAAATTGGTTAATTTTGGTGGAAATTAGATTAATTTTGTTCAGTGAAAGTGCACAAATGAAATAATCATGTAGAAATTATTGTGTATCGTGAATTTCCTCGCCGCCGTCAAATCTCACTAGATGAGCTTGAGTAACGAAGCCACCGCTTTACTCAAGACCCTGACCTGATATGACTTTGTACATAGTCACTTTCTTTCTTTCTTTCTTTAATTCTTCACTGTACACAAAAAATCAAAAAACAAGTAAATATGTAAAATTATACAAAAGGCGAGCTTATCTCAAAAGAGACTAACTTGACATTGGCAAAGTAGTCGTGAAAAACTATCGAAAGCCATATTTATAAAAGAAAAAGAACGTGCCTCCCTATGTTAATTGCGTTTACTCAAAATAAGCCCCACGATTTTCAATACAGGCTTTCAATCTGCGAAGCCAGTCGGTTACAGCAGTACGCACGAGGTCCATGCTAATATCGGCGGCAGCTTCGATCAGGGATACCCTGAGTGAGTGAAAAGTGAGATGAGGTTCTGAGCAGGCCTTCTGCTTTAAATTTTGCCATGATCTTGTAATCCAATCTATTCAAGTCTGGACTGCAAGAGGACCAGTCTTTGTGACAGATGAAGTCAATTTCAAGTGCAGTCTTCAGATAACCGCGACATGATCTTCCTTAAACTTCCCCTCCATATTTAATAATACTTCAAATTAAAAAAAATACGTTCTTATTATATAAAAGATTCTAAATATAAATTAAGAAACACTTTTGTGGCCAGCATTTTAATCAAAAAGTTTTTATTGTGTTTCAGAACTCATGATCCCACTAAGTACATATTTTTCTATCTATCGCCTCTGTAGTCTAACAATTCGAAGTTGGATTTAACTTCATGAGGTCCCGGGTTCAAGCTCGTGTCGGGCAAAAAAAGGAATGTCCTCATAAAACCCCATTTTTCGTGGTCATCGCATAACACCTATACAAATGCACCGACTGTGCTAATTCTTTTTTTGTTGTGACAATGACTAACATTGTCAGGGGAAGGTTTTTATGAAAAACCAGGAAAATTGGGGGAAAATGGGAAAAATAGTGCTTTTATCTATATAAACTATTAGTAGATGTTAATATCAAGTGAAATGTAATTCAAATGACTAGGACTATTCCTGCCTAAACACTAGGATTGAAAATCTTCAGTCCTAATATTTAGAATGGCCGAATGATTTTGATATTATGTAGATAATATTCAGATTACATTCAAAAATTCTGGCCTACGTCAGGTCTACGTTTGGGACTCCTTAAGGCCACAGCTAATACTATTAAACTCTCAATATTTATTACTGATCTGTAAATAAGATCAGCAAATAAATAGGGAAGTATTAGCGCCTCTTTGGCACCACGAAGCAATTCGAGGTGACAAGACCGGAATATCTAATAGGAATTTATCTACAAGTGAAATCAAGGGAATGTTTGCGGGCCCTTCACTTTATAGCCCTTTTATAGACATGAGGGAATTGGGAATCGTCCCTTATTGGATCTGAGATGAAATCCAGCGTGTATTGTTATAATTATGGGATTTTATTGAGATTTGTGAATGTTTATATGAAATTACGGACATAATATTCAGATTATGTCGGGAATTATGAGGTTTTATTGATAATTCTGAAATTATAGAGATAATATTCAGATTTTGTTGGAAATTATGGGATTTTATTGATAATTCTGAAATTACAAAGATATTATCTTTGAAATTACGGAGATAATATTCAGATCATGTTAAACATTTTGGGGTTTATTCAGCTTTATGAAAGTTTATCGGAAATTACGGAGATAATATTCAGATTATGTTGGAAATTAGGGGGTTTTGTTGATAATTCTGAAATTACAAAGATATTATCTTTGAAATTACGGAGATAATATTCAGATCATGTTGAACATTTTGGGGTTTATTCAGTTTTATGAAAGTTTATCGGAAATTACGGAGATAATATTCAGATTATGTTGGATATTAGGGGGTTTTGTTGATAATTCTGAAATTACAGAGGTATTATTTCTGAAATTACGAAGATAATATTCAGATCATGTTGAACGTTTTGGGGTTTATGAACGTTTATCTGAAATTACGGAGGTAAAATTCAGATTGTGTTAAAAATTAAGGATTTTTATTGGGAATGCTAAATATTTATCTGATGTTTCGGATATTATATTTAGACAACATTGTTATAATATGTTTTTTTAGCTTTATGTACGTTTACTAAATTGTCTATGACTTAATCAAAAACTTCTTAGAAAGTTATTACGTCAGAGATATTGCTCAGTAAACATTGTTATAATTTTGAATTTTTCGTGAAATTTATAAGTAATTTGCTGAAATCACGAAGATAATATTTAGATTATATTTTAAATTTTGGACTGTTATTGAGTGGTTAGAATGTAAATAATATTCAAAGTTTACTTATTGTTTTTTCTAATGTAGAAAGGTTACACGTTAAAAGCCAAGATGTTAACAGTGCATTGCCAACCTGAATGTGGGATTGTGAGCCTACCTATTGCTTAAATTTATCGGCTACCTTCATTTCTAAACCAGAACACAGTATGGACGAGCACTGACGGTACATATCTTGATAAGACAAAACTTTAGCACTAATCCTGGTCATCTTTTCCAGAAGTACCACTTGATAGAGTATTCCACTGGTAGGTGATGGGGTACATTTCTACGTAAAAAATAATGGTATAAACAAAAACTTATAAACAATGTATGATTTATAGGCCGACGGGTCGATAAGGTCATCACATCCCTACGTCTAACGACAACTATTATTAGTTAAGTTTGAAAATAAACAGAAGCTCTATGTCCATTGTCCTCTCTCTTTTATCGCCTCTTGGGTTTATTGGTCCGGTATTGGAATCTACATGATGTATCGGATTCGACATCAGGTAGAAGTCCGGTGTTGGAGGCAGGCATTTGTGTAATGAACATTAAAAAAAAAATATCTTCACGCCCACATCCCCGAAGAGGTAGGCAGAGGCACAACCAGGTTACCAGGCCAAGCCAACCAGGCCTCCAATCTGTTTCAAATCGAAACCCACGACTAGTCGAAGACACTAAGTCCCACAATGTGATAGGTGACAAGCCTATCGCCAACCGAACCGAACAATGAACATTTAGATGTCTGCATTTCCGGGTCTGGGTGTTTATTAAATTTATTCTGGTATATATTTAAGTATTTCTATTTATTAATATCATTGACTAACACCATAACACAAGTATCATTGACTAACACCATAACACACCATAACACAAGCATATAATTTGTTTACTTTGGGGTTAGAATCAATTTGTGTGACTTGTTAGAGATATGTTTTAAACGTGACACATCCTCCTGCTGCCAGTTTTTAAATTATGAAAAACCGAAATTTAAATTTCCTCAAAATACATTTTTTAAAAATACCTTATCCAATATAAAAATAGCACATAGCAAGATACTAAAACATAATCACCAGGTATAGCTAAAAAGTATCTTCACGCCCATATCCCCGAAGGGATTACCCGGGATTCGATCCCGGGACCTCATGCTCTCAAGTCCAACAACTGAACCGCTAGACCGCTAGAATACTACACAGATATGGCTAAAATTGGATATATCAAGACAAAACGTGCTTCAGAGACACTTTGAATCAAATAACACCAAAGTAAGTTTAGCTCTGCAAATACAAACACCTAATCCAGAGAACTAGGTCACACTTAGTCACGAACGGTACAAATGCTAGCTGAACTTGAACTGTGTGCGGTTTTCTAGAATTTAAATGTTTGATCTAGATTGTCTCTAGATTGAAGAAAGGTTCTCGAGTGGCGACCCCGCACCGGAGGACGTAGTTTTGGACGACCTCCCACCCGGTTGACTGATGGTCTGGTCAAAGTCGCGGGGATTCGCTGGCTACAAGCGGCTGGTGACAGGGACTTGTGGACTTTGGGGGAGGGCTATGTCCAGCAGTGGACGTCCTTCGGCTGATGATGATGATGATGATGATGAGACTGTCTAGAAAATAACAAGTAAAAAAGTAAAAGTAAAAGAAAGTATCGCCTCTGTGGTCTAGCGGTTCAGGTGTTGGACTTGACTGCATGAGGTCTCAGGTTCGGGCAAAACAAAAAAATTGGGTTTGTCCGATTTTCTAATAAAAAAATATTGCTCGGGATTGGATATACGCCCAGTTGGCGATAGGCTTGCCACCTATCACATTCTTGGACTTATTTTCGGATAGTCGTGGGTGCCCTGGTCGTACCTCTGCCTACTTCTTCGGGGATATGGGCGTGAAGATACTTACTTACTTACTTAGTCACGTAACGTTAGTAACTGTGTGTGGTTTTCTACAATTTAAATGTTTGATCTAGATTGTCTAGAATAAATATTAGCTTAAGAAATTTCTCGAAAAATATGAAAAGTTGTATAAGATGGCCGAAATTTAAGCGATTGAAGCTTTTCTTACTTAGGAAACTTAGTAAATATTGTACGACTTAAATTATAAATTTTAAAATTTTAGATATACATATTTCTATACATATTGTAGAAAATTTCTTTTACGTAAAAAAAGGCTCTTCCATTTTTGAACAGTTTTTTTAAATGTTTTTAATTTAACGATATGACCTTTTTATAAATCAATAGTTACAAAGCTCTTTCGAATTCTCGCCTCTAAAAAGTGCGCTTTTTAGGTTTAGGAAATGTTTTTGTGTACACAGTTCCAGTATCCGTCCTTTTATATTAACATAGTTATCGGGGATAAAACAACTGTCTTAGTTTATAAATGCTCTTTATTTTTTGTAGTTTGGCGTGTAGTACTTTCAGTTAATAAAACTCGTAACTTATTTTTCGTAATTCAAAACAATATAAACTATAGGAGCCCTTTGTTATAAGTCATCTTATCTTTATCTACGTCTTAAGTTTGATTTTGATTACAATTTGTAAAAGAATGAATTTTTTGTACATTAGTAATATTACTTATTTTGTGCTGGTGGCTACGCGACGTAGCATTAACGCTACGGTTTTCGAAATCTGCAAAATCTATTACAAATGTTGCTCAAAGCTATTTTATATCCAGCTTATTGTACCTTAACGAGTTGCCTTCAATATTCCACTGGAACGAAGGAGCAAGTTTCCAAGTCGATATAACTTTTCGTTTCACTTTAAGTGCAAAGGGTTTGTAAGTTACCAGTAAGTTATGAGTTATTCGTGTATATATTTTACACACACATTAGTACCTATTTTTTTATGTTATAGGAAGGCAAACAAGCAGACGGATTTCCTGATGGTAAGAAATTCACTCCGCCTAGAGACACCAAAGATGGTAATGGTGCGTTGCCAACCTGAGGTCAGTACCTAAATTGTACGTCTAGCTTAGAGTCAGTAATTTGGACTCGCTTTGTATAATTTTGTGCCTATGCCAAAGCATCATTTTCACCGTTGATGTCTCTAGGCGGCGTGAATTTCCTACCACCAGAAATCCGCCTGCTTGTTTGCCTTCCAATAACATAAAATAATCTTTTAAAATCCTATTAATATTATAAATGCGAAAGTTTGTATGTATGGATGTATGGATGTTTGTTACTCTTTCACGCAAAAACTACAAAGTCGATTACGATGAAAATTGGTATGTAGGTAGCTGAAGACCCAGAATAACATATAGGCTACTTTTTGTCCCGGAGTTCCCGCGGAATTGGGACTTACGCGGGTGAAACCGCGGGGCGCAGCTAGTTAGAAAATAAATCTCGACGTGACAACGAAAGTATTTGAGTCAGTATTTTGCAGTTTTACTGTGTTAAAATTATGTATTTATTAGTTTTGAAGTGGCTCATTTCCAAATTTCTCCGTTATTTAAGTCCCTAATGTATGAGTGACTGGCTAATCTGGTACTTACGGGCATCTGCGCCAAGAGATACAGGGGAGGATAATCTCCTCGAAGAATATTGATTACTTGTCTCCGTAATGAGGTTCGCAAATATTTTTTTTGAAATACAGAGACAAGAACATGTTATTCAAACTTATGATCTAATTTTTAGTTTTTACTAATAAGCTATGACATAATAATCATATCATAATATAAATAGGTGAAGCAAAAACTGAGTCTTGCCTCCTTAGCCTTTATATTCCTTGATAGTGCATTAAATCAAAAAATATATACATACTACCATGCATTTCACACACA
>NJDD01002250.1:112584-140646 GCA_002245505.1 Calephelis nemesis | reverse complement strand
GAACGCGTCGTTAAACTCTACTTTCACGACATTGTGCGATCACTTAGCACGATTAATCTGCACTTGAGCGATATCATAAAGAGCTGAGAACAGTACTGTGATTGCTGACACACTTCACAACAACAGATCTGTGGTTTTATTGTTAACGAAACTGCAGGTAACGGACGCAAAAAAATATTTTTCTTTTTTTTATTACCTACGTAGACTGAATTATGGGTAAGTGTTTTGAATTTTATTATACACGAGATTTAGTCAGGAGCGGTTCAGTAGAGTAGAAGTGAATGAATATAAGACTTGGAACAAAACATTTTAAGTGTTCACACAGTTCGGTTGGGAAGTGTCCGCGACGTCGTCCGTACGTACGTAACTACTGTAGTAATAACTGTCACTTAACTGACTATAATACAGGATTCGAATCAAATGCCCTTTATGAGATTAGCGCATACAGATATAATTTTAAAATGTTTTATTTTTCACTAATCGCCTCAACTATGGTCTCTGTCATGGTGACTGTTTCTATATTTTTAAATGCATGTGTTTGTGATCAGTAGCATAAAATAAATTAGCAAATTCTAATTTCTGTCACTAACACCGTGACATCTAACTAGGTGGTAGAGTTTCGCAGTGACTCACCCGGATTGGTACCACTGCCTTACCTAACGTCCGCCATAACGTCATGACGTGTTCCGGTTCGGAGGGTAAGGTAGCCGGTAAACTTACTTTTGCTCAAGGTCTAACATCCCGGCCTCAGGTTGGCAACGCACCATTACCACCTTTGGTGTCTCAATGCGGCGGAAATTTCTTACCATCAGGAAATCCGTCTGCTTGTTTGCCTTCCAATATCATAAAAAAAAACTTGATGTATTTTTTCAAAAACGGTCAATCCATTTAAAAAATAATCTTGTGCTTCATTTAAAAAATGTTGTATTTCAAAAATAAACAAAAGATTGTTGTTTTTTATAGTAGTATGGCCTAACCTGTTGTACAAGTAGGTAACTGAGCTATAGTCACGTCCCATTCTGGGTCAATACATGTAAACACTCTTTATATCTCCGCTCAAGTCCCAAGATCTGGTCTAAACTTAAAAATAGGTTATTGTGATACTAAATAATATTACAAGTCAATACATAAGATACTAAGAAACGAGTGTGTGTACTTTAAATATTTTTCCAAAAAAGTGATTAAAGATAATTAAAGAGAAGTAAAAGAAAACAAAAAACATTTTTTTTGGATTTTTTGTCTGTTTTGTAACACATTAATAAATCGAACTGTCAAAATAATAAAACTCGCGTAACATTTTAAAAAACAAATTACAAGGTGAACACTCGTCTTGACGCGGCACTCACTACTGTAGCACTTCGAAAACCCCTTAGTGGCCTTGTCGATGCTTATGTTTGTGTGTGTGTTCCATTCTGAACGTTTGTAGGTAGCGCGTAGTAGACGTGGTCCCGGACACCGTCGACGGATATGGACACGTTTCTCCTGTACATATTATAGTAGCGTCGCTTTCCATTTGCCGGGATGTTAGGCCAATTGTCCAAGTCTACCGGCTACCCTACCCTCCGGATTGGAACATAGCAAAGTGATCATGGTGGCAGGAATAGGTAAGGTGGAGGATCTTTGATTGAGGACACTATCATCGCTTCTTACAACTTGCCAGGCAGTGCCGTCCTGCCTGGTCCAGATTAGGACGGAGAAAATTTATTTCATGTATTAAAAAAGATCACAAATTATAGTAAACCATGTAGTATCAAACGCCATTTACCTTGCAGTGACGTTACATATGACAGTGGCAGCTACAAGGCGGTGACGCACTTTCAATGTTTTTGGAGTCTTATAGTGGCTTATAATATATATTACCTATATACCTTCTCAATTGATATGCACTATAATGAAAAAGGTAAGGTCACTCTGTAACCTACTGCAGGACAGGAGCTACGTTTTGAACGTGCTCTTTCTACTGAGTTTTTGAGTTTAACAAAACCGTCAACCAGCGCTTAAAATGTAGACGTTGCACAGAAATTGTAAATAAACAAGACAATTTTCCAACGGTACAAACATATCTCCCGCTAGAAACTGGCTGGCTTTATAACTGCAATTCCCTAGTCACGATCGGAGCCTAAATAATTTTATTGGAAAGCTCGGTGAAATAGATTTCTCTGTTATTTCAAAGTTAAATAATGAAGCTTACAAAATAGAAAATTGTATTGACTCCAATGGATTGAATCAAATGTTACGACACTAACGTATCAAGTAATAGATAGTTGGATACACTATTATTTCTATCATTTCCTCTTTTCTATATTGTGGGACTTAGTGTCTTTCGCTAGTCGTGGGTGTCCTGGTTGTGTTTCTGCCTATCTTTCGAGGATATAGGCGTGAAGATACTTTCTTTTATCTTATTTTCGAAGTTACAGGTGGGAGGACACATTTTACAGCTTTGAACTTTAGAAAAAAAATATGGTAGAAACTTCAATATCTTTTTTAAGACCTATCCAGAATCCATAAATACACCTCACTATGGACTTGGAAAAAAATTTTTGAGTTTTAGCTCTGCCACCTAAAAAAAACACCCAAAAAATTATAGTTCTTTTTCATATTTTTGTGTAAAAATCTTGATGCGATTTTCTTATTATACATCTACTTATCAAGTTTTAACAGCATAGCCCTTATACTTTCGAAAAATTGTCTGTGACAAACGGCTGGACTGACATACAGACATAACGAATCTATATAAGGGTTAAATTTTCGGTTTACGAAACCCTAAAAAAGACAAGGAATCAGTAATAGAAAACAAACTTATTATTTGACACGTTGTAAACAAGGCGATCCGGTTCTTAATTATTTTGTTATGTCAAATAAAGGCAGGATTTGTTATTTCTGCCCTAAGTCATACAAAAGAAAAAAAATTAGCGTATGTACAAGAGCGGGGCGCCCCACACCGCAGCTCTTCGTTAATGAGCTAGTAGCACCTTAATGTTCCAGTTAAACCGCCCGCGTCCCCAATGACTTTGACATTATTTTTTTCTGCACAAGAAACTAACAATAATGTGAAATTAATCGTCAACGTTCAAATTCAATTGTCACTATAATATGTGTGTAACTTTTATTCTCATGTTATACTGACATAACGTGCGATGTCTATTGTATTGGAAACGTTAAAGTACCTGAGGAAGGCGAGGAACTTTTGCAAAAACTTGTCTGTTTGTCTCTGGTTGGGGTGCACTGGCTCGCAATGGCTCGTTTGTCTTTTACCAATATTAAATGCCAAAATATTGTTTTCGAATCTTCTTAAATGAGGTATATAAAAAATAATCCCCATTTCCCCCGGTCATCGCATCACGCCTGAACGGCTGGACCAATTTTGATAACTATTTTTATTGCGTTAGATAGGTATTGTCAGGAGAATGTTCGTATAAAAAAACAATCAATATACATTGTCTTAACAAGGTATATTGATTGTTTCTTATTGGACGTGACAGCGTCTGGTAACCTAGATAACTTATTGTAATATGAATTCAATTAAAGAAGTTTGAATTGCAGAAGGATTTGTTCCGCATTCGTATTCTGATTGGCTTAGATCAGAACTTGTGGTAGTTTATGGAAACTTAAGTCAAACTTAAGCAAACTATATAGTTAGTAAATTATGAATATAATACATAATAAACAGTCTCAATCTACATCAAGATATATTTGAGCAGCTCATTTAGTACGTTAATGGAAAATATGTTGTTTTACCAATTTGGTTCTGTCTGATAATAAGTCTGACAATCGTCCTAAAACAAGTTAAATGCACTAAGATAGCAAAAAAAACTTTCATAAAAAAGCGAGTGAGAGGTGAAAAATGTACGTTCTATGAACCATGACTTTATATTCGACTGTAAATTATAAATCTAAACAGACTTCCTGGTTTCCCGTAGGTCTTAAAAGTACTCTATAATATCAACCTTGTCATTGAATCAAAGGTAAAAGCTGCTCACTGGGCTACATTAATCGTTTAAATCAATATTCCTGTTCAAGGAGGAAAATTATATTAGTGACCTGATCACAATAGAATACATCACATATAATTTGTTACCTGATCACAATATTTTGCCAGTTTTGACATTTTCCAAAAAAATTGCTTCCGAAAAATTAAGATTTAGACATTTTTTGCCTTACCGCAAAAAAAAGTATAGACACCTGCTTAGATAAAAACAGTTTAAAATGGACATCCAACCAATAACATGCTACATGTAGGTCGGCACGTCAATATGTTGGGACTTCAATTTTAGACACTGCTTAGTAAAATGCTTGATTAACAAGCTTACAAATTTTGTGAACGAGCAAATTTTTCGGATATTATCCGAGGTTGGTCTCAAGCGTCTCCGAAACCAGTGTGTTTCTTTGAAAAGGGTTATAAACGAGTAGGCTAGACAGGTCTGCCAAGATCGTGATCTTTGGCACTCGATAGTCTCTGCCTACTTGACGTGTAAAAAATTCTTATGATTCTTTTTGAAGATAGTTACTACGTTTTCTTTTCACATGTTCCCATAAAACAAGTGAAAACTAGACGCTTATCAAGTAATTTCGCAAGTAGATCTCATAAACGTGAGTCTGGCCTTTGTGAGATAGTGATATTGAATTTATCTCGGCACTACGAACATTTTGAGCGTTTCAGAAAGTGAGAGTCACATAGCATTTGTGGTACTTTACCTGCTGACTTTACTCGCGAAGCATCAACTCTGACTCATGATTATAGAAAGAGAAAAAGCGGATGAATTTTTTTAAGTTAAAAAATTTAAGCTCGGATATGAAGTCTCTTTCAGAAATATTATACTTGTTCCCTCTGTGGTCTAGCGGTCCGGGTGTCGGAATTGACTTCATGAGGTCCCGGGTTCGAATCCCGGGCCGGCCAACGAAAAGAAAATTGGAATTCAATTTTCTAATAAAAAAAATGTATGTCGGGATTGGAAATGTGCCCTATTGGCGTTAGGCTTGCCACCTATCACATTGTGGGACTTAGTGTCTTCGGCTAGTCGTGGGTACCCTGATTGTGCCTCTGCCTACCTCTTCGGGGATATCGGGCGTGAAGATACTTTTTTTCTTTTTTTATACTTGTTCTGGTTTGTTAACTTCTGGACCAGAACAAGACAATGTCGCGTACATATAAAATCATATACTGCGACGGAAAATATCGTAGATCCCTGGTTTCATTTCATTACACTTGAGTTTGGTTCATCCTGCCCTTGGCAAGTGTTGTGTATCAAAAACGTATAATTTAAATGCTCACTAAATTTCATAATCTTTTTGTACCTTGACTTTCAAACCAATCATTAGCAAACACGTACTATTCTGGAAAATCTCGAAACGTGTAAACGTGTACTAGTTTTTACGTTTTAATTTAAAACTATATTATAATTTAGCTTGATACGGACAAAAGCCCAAATTCCATGGTGGTCCCTCTATAAGTACCTGAGCCGGTAGCCCACCCTACCAAACTTTTAATTTTGTATTTCATATTAATGTTTCTACTAGTTTAATATAACGTTAACTAACTGGAGCATTAAGACAACAGTCATCACCATATTATAATATTAGCAAAATGAGCGTTTGTACAAGGAAAATTTTGGTTTTTATGTTAAGGAATTACAGTGTCTATTAAGTGATCGGTAAGTAAAGGTACCTACTTTAAGTACCAGTAAGTCTGCGACACATACAGCAAGATTTTTTTATCACCATCCAAATTTTTTCTAGGCATAAAGTATCTATAAATAAGTCCATTTATGAAAAAAAATAGGTATCTAGCAGGTAGCTATCTAGCATGTCAGAGCACTCAGCGCGTAGGTACGGTACTTTGTAGACGACTTTGCGATGTCATATCTTAATATTTTAGTATTGGGATACTAAAAGAAAAAATACGTATTTAATTATTTTCACTTAAGATCAACATATTAAAATTTGGAAGGTGATTAAAAAATCAGGGTGTATAATTGACCTGATGGTGCCAGTTGTAGTGGCTATGAAAATAACCAAATATTGGAATATTGACAAATATCGAATTGCAGAATCATCAAAACCAATTAAATCCATATAAAGTTTTTTTTAATCTGGCTGATGCGTATCAACGTAACTGCTGAGTTAATGGAATCTACAATAGTGACATTATAGCTGACACACACACACATACATACTCCATAGGTTAAATTTAATGAATGGGTTGAAGTATTTAACTCGGAGTTAAGTTAAGTTTTAAATTTAAATCAAAATCCATTCAGTAGTCACGCATTTAACTGTTCATATTTTGGAAAAGAGAGTATCACGGCAACTATTATATAAATATGTTAGTAGACTTTATTCAATTTGAAAGTACGAGTAAGTTTAGAGCTAAACGTAACGTTATAGCTGAATTCTTTTTTTTTGTTGTCGTTGCCCCTTGCATTCTAAGTTTCAACCACAGGTCAGTTTAGATAACGTTTGGTAATTGACATATCGAAATACAATACTTTCAGTCTGAAAATGTAGTTCTAACTTCTAATAGTCACCAGAGGAGGCATGAGCGGCGCCTTTGATACAAATAATACTTTACGCAGCGCCTAGCGATTATGGCGCCGTAAACTTACAGTTAGTAGTGATTACATCAGGAAACTTGAACTTCAGCCCTATCGTGCTCGGGTTAGGGTCGCCATTGAGTTATGTAAATATTTAGAAACAGGAATTTAATAAGAATGTAATGCTGACGACCTTCAGTGAGCTATTTGCGTTAAGCCGACTTCTATATGCTCAGCGCGTGGCGATAAAAACTAATATTGCCTAGTATTAAAATTTCCCTACATTAAGGGAAATTTCGAAAGCAGAACTAGGTAGAGTTAAAGTCACTTAACAATTATCATTAAGTTATATTAATATGTGACAGAAAGTAGCAAAATACATATATACAGCTACTTCTTCTAAGTTTAAAATAATGTCCTGAATGAATTTAGATTACCTATATCATTTGGTAATATGTATATACATGTATGTGTACATAATTTAATAGGAATACAAACGCGAAATTTTGGTACACGCATTGCATAATTAGGAAATAACAATGCCGCAACTTTAATATAGAAAATGTTATTTGCCATTTTAGAAGGCGCTTCGACACGCGGCCAAAAATTGCAACTAACAGTTATCCCTTAAAACGCGAAACTTAAAATAAACATTTAAAAACTAAATTTTGAAGTAAAAACGTATGTCTTATACATATAGAATTTGTTTAAAAAACGTCGTTTAAAACTACATAAATTACTGTCGGTACTTTGAACAACATGGGAAATAATCTTGTTGAATTTTCCCTTCTCTGCCTCTTATTGCTTAGGGTAATGCACAACAAAAACTGGCAAACCTCAAATACGTTTCAACTATTCAGTAGTCAATCCTGTGCACTCGAAGACTAAAGTTGGATCCTTTATTTTACCGTCGGTTAAAGTAAATCTCGTGCGGCTTGTTCACTTCACGCCGCACGAGATTTACTTAGATCAATGGTAAACTTACCATCCGCCGAAGAAGTTTGTACGTACAGTTTGTTGTTTTCACTTACTTTATCTGATGTGCTTCGTATCTTTTTGTTTACTAAACAATTTATTTACTTACGTGCGCTCAGCCAAAGTCGTTTACAAATAAATCTACTGAATTAATTCCGGTTTTCATAAATTAAGATCCACAAGAAGTCTCGTGTAACGCTCATGCGGCTTTTAGTAGAAGAGCTTCCGAAACCCGCTTCCCATAAACTGAAAAATATGGCGATAATTTTAAAAACAATTATAAATATGATAAACGATTATAACCGACTAGCTGCGCCCCGCGGTTACAATATATTTCAGTAGTAGTAGTGTATATTTGAAAAATATGGGTTAGCTGTTTTTTTCTACAAAGCAGCTCGTAACGGACGAGCGTAGGTTCGATAGCCACTAACACCGTGACATAGTTTGGGTAGTAGAGTTTTGCGAAGACTCGCTTGGATTGACATGACTGTCTCACCTAATTCTGTCGTCACAAGAGTGCTCACCATTGTCGTGACGTGATCTAAAAGGTAGATAAACAGTAATGTTACTAACACAACAGACCGCTTGAGATTACTAGCTCTCTTATAAATATGATTATACATTTCATTAATTATTGTATACATATTTTAAAATAAGGAAAAAAGACAAGCCCGCTGAGTTCCTTGCCGGATCTTCTCAGTGAGGCCGCGTTCCGATCCGGTGGAAGATTTAGTATTATATAGATTCGTCACAAGTGGCTCTTGTAGGTTAACATGAAATAAAGATAATTTTAAATTTGAGAGTAAGTTGACAACACACCACCACCACCACGGCTGCTCTCTGTAGCCGAAGTATAATGTTACCAACAAAAAATCCGTCTGGTTTGTTGTGTATCAGTCTTAAGTTGTTAATGCCAGTTACGAGCTCTGTAAATGGCATTTATTCTTTTTGTTATCAAAAAATGTTTCAATTTTAATGCCGTTTAATATGGCTACATAAAAAGGAATAAGTTTTTTATGGCATGAAGAGGCTCCATATCAGCGGTTCCTAGAGTTAAAAGATAACAAAATACCACATAGATCTTTTTAAACGTCTTTAGAAATAGTAAGAGGTTCTTAATTCGAATGAGTTTTTTGTACGTTTATTACGCGATTACTCGGCCAATAACAAACCGAATTTGGTGGTTCTTTTTTAGAACTTAATTATAAAATTAAATGATTCGTATTGATTGAAATTAAATTAACTTTAAGGAAAAAATAATGAAAAGGCTCCACAAATAAATAATTTAGCAAAATCCTGACTTTTCTGTAAAATCCGTTAAAATTAACTGCTTTATACTAAAATAAAGTATGTAGCTAGAAATGGTTTAATATTAAAGGACGTGGATTTTTGTTTGCGTGACAAAGTTATCAGAATACTTAATATTGTAATAAAGAAAAAGTAATCACCCACTAATAATTACAAATTAACTTCTTAACCTTTAATTGGGTTAAGTAAGCACGCCGTGCCGAACTGAGGGAAATGCGAAATATTGTCACAAAAACGCACAGAGAAAATATTTCGAGTTTAATAGAGACGTATATAAATACACACTATAATAATTTTAACACGTTCCAAGTTATTGGTTTTTTTAACTTAAACTGCTGAAATTATTTTGAGTATGTTTTCTCGGTATGATTTAAAATTTCAGTTAGTTTGTTAAAAATGTATTTCATTAAAGGTAATTGTATACTAAACTGGTTCAACTATTAGCTAACTCTAGCCTCTAGTAGACTTTGATAAAATTTTGTCTCTAAAAAGGATTTAAACGCCTACACAAAAAATTTGAAGTTTGCACTCAAGTTCATTAGTTTACCATCTATCTGCCAGGCGGTATCGACGAAGTTTGGCGTGCGAGTACTCTGTCACCGGTAGTAGGAAGTAGGCTTATCACCCTGATATCTCAACGAGTTAAAAAGCTAACAGCATCCAACAGCAGGTGGTCAAATAAGGGGTAGAATATTTTTACTATCGACTTATTTTCATCTTTAAAATCATAAGTTTTTCTTTTGCTATCAGTCAAAAAGTACACACAGTGCACGTTTTAAATTGCATTATGGAGAAGCCATGCAGGTAAAGTGCTTATAATGTAGAGCACCACTTCGTGTGTCGTGATGCGAAGGTGATGCATTTGTGTTTGAACTGTGTATCTCGATACGTAATTCTCAACATTGTACCGCGCCGGCGTACGTGGCTTCACCCACCAATTTATTGTAAGATCCCAATAGGCTTGTGTCTAAAAATGTATTTAGTGATTGATTCTTTCCTTTATTCGATATTGAACAGAAATAACTGAATTTATTTTCAAAAATCGATGAGTAACATTATTATTTTTAGTTTTTTTTTATAAACCTGTACGAATTTGCCGCGAAAACGCTCTAAACTATCATGGCCTTCTGAATGACGTCACTCAGTGCAAAACAAAACAAACCGTAGTTGGTAATTGATACTTTGCTTTGTTTTATTTAATTAAAAAATGGATTCCAAGATTTACTATTATTAAAACTGGTTATCTATTATGACAAAATGTAAATTCTTCGATCACTACTGTGTTTACTACTAAAACGTCAACAACAATGGCGGGCGCACTCTGTGACGTAACGCGTTCTGATCGGCGTTCACTGACACATGATGAAATTGTTTTTTTTCAGCTTAATATTTCTTAAAAATAAAATTAATCTTTATATTTTATTCGTTCAAAATTATTCGCTAACCATTCCAAAATATCAAAAATGCACAACGTCAATATTCAATCTTTTACTTCTGCCGGCACTCCCAGAGTGCAACCCGTCGTCTTTTTGTACAATTTTGTGCTTCGACATACGTATAAAGAAGATTTGGCTAAAGAATCTGAGAAAGCTTGTTATTTTTTTAACAAACATCGAAATAATTATTGTCACTCCCAACCTAACTTATATGCACTGTCTTATTTCCAGATCGCGTTACTTCTCGCAGGTATCATTGCTCTAAAGAAGATTATCGCTCAGAAGAATGGCGGTGGAGGTCACGAGAGTCAAGGCTGGTCATCGGGGGGCAGTAGTGGAGGATGGGACAGAAGGTCATACCCGGATGGTGCTAATTTAGCCTATTCAGCGTACAAAACAGATTAGAGGCATTAAGGTGTTAGACCCTTCCTAAGTTATGGTTAATAAATGTCGTAGGTAATATACATTTGTTGCGTACATATAACACAACATAATACAAATTGTAACGTTATGTCACAAAATGTTTAATGTATCAGATTACAACATTATGTATTTCTTATCGAATTGAGGTAATATTGACGCATGTGTACATGTTAGTCTAATTAGTATATTAACAGACTAGCATTTGAATAGCTCTCACAAATAACAATAACCTGTGACCTCAGAGCCTTTACCATGAGTTTGTATAGATTACGTTCATTAAGTTACGTGTCGAAATCTATGACACTTTTGGTCTAAAAATGTGTTTCTCTTAGTTACCAATAGGAGGCGCTGTTCAAAGTTTTCATACAAATAATTTACAGAGACGGTAGCGAGTATAGTAAACTTGACAGGCCGTAAACTCATGGTAAGGGCTCTGAGTTTGCTGTCGTTAATATAAATATTTAGTTAAACAGCTGAGTAAAGAAAAATATTGTTTGGATTCGTAAACAAAACTTGATTGCAAAACATTTCATTATGATATTGATTTGAAATTAAATGAATGTAAAGCCAGCCGTCATTTTAAGTGATCTTTCTTATTAAGCTTTAAACGTTAATATATTTTTTATTAAATAAAACAGATGAGATAAAGTTTAATAAAATACTTATAAATTTTCCAAACAAAACTAATCGACATATTGAATTAAAATCGATTAAGCCGCAAAGGCTACAGAGCTGGAGGTGAACGAAAACATAAACGTTTTATTGCCCCCAAAATAACGAGAGCAAAAAAACTGCATAAAAGGAGTTCAATTGCAATATTACGTCGTCTAGGTACACAAAAAAGAACTTGTGTTTTTTGCGATTTGATCAGCAGATCCAGATATTATGTCGGCGTATAACTCAGTACGGCTTTTTCAAAAGAATTTATTTTATTTTACAAATATTATTATAAATTTATAATTTTAGTTCACAAATAACACTGAAAATGACTTTATTAAAGTTGGGTTAAAAAAACAGACAAACGTTCAACACACATAGTACACTAGAAAACGTAAAACTCCCGCAAAATCATAAAAAAGATTAATACTTTTCAGTGCATGATGTAGGTTATGATCTAATGGTGCCTTACTCGAAATTTGGATTTCATTCATTCACATTCATGTAATATTGCCAAATTACTTTAAAGGTAGTCTTTCCGAAGATTTATCCAGGAGGTATTTCTTTTCAATGAATGAGAAGTATCTGTCAAGGTTTTGTTTGATATTTTAAAATACCTACTGCTTTAAATTGTAAAATAAAAGAGACTGGCCTTAAATATAATTTGAAAACAATTTGAATTGTAATATTAGTTAGTTTTTAGTATAAATGAAGTTTCTCTAAAATAAATTACATTTCAGTTAATCATATTATGAAATGCATTTTGTTCCAGAGGTAATCTGTATAACATAGTATAACTTATTACTCAGGATTCCCAGCTTATAAAATAAGTTTAAAATATTATAATAAATAGTAAATATTTTATTAACAATAGAATTTCTTTACTAATGGCGTATTTTGCTATGATCGCCTATTAATGTTATTTTATTGTTAAACATTAGCTAATTCAAAAAGGATGAATTCTAAAGCCTTTCGTACTACTTACTCTATAATAACTTATTTATTTCATATTATATAAACGGTTATTTTTTAATCACTTTTTAAATTCAATTTCTAACTAACTTCACGACATGTGTAGTCTTCTTTCCTAAATGTATAACACTTAATGTATAAAGGGATACAAGCTTTAAAAGAAGTTATTGTAAGAAAAAAATGTATTTCTTAGCAAGTATATAATTATTTATTTATTTTCAAAACTTCGCGATTATGCAACTAGTCAAACTTTCTTGTAAAGGTTTTTGAAACGTTTTTATTTTTATGCTTTTTACTAAAATAAGTAATAACAATATATGTAACAATAAGAACTGTAACAAATCCGTAATTCGAATTTCACTGTATTTAAGTATTTTATTATAAAACAATCGTTGTTAAACTTTTAGGTTTAATTGTAAATGTTATTTATTGATTTTTAATATTAATTTATTTAAATAAATAACTATGTTGTATGTTGTTGTTTTTTATGATATGAAGAGGCTAAGAATGAGTAAAACCTCTAAAAATATAATAGCATAGAGTAGGTATAAATTAATAATATTAAGTCGGATATACCTAAAATGATTTCGAATAATATATTTCGAAATTTTAATTAAAATCGTTTTTTTTTTCTTATAGACAATGCAATGTGAATGTATTTGTGATAGTTTAAGTACCTATTCATAAGGTATTCAAGAAATAACTTAAAAATAAAAATACAAGTTACCCGCCGCAACCTCCTCAATCGGCCCACCCAGTAATCAGGACGCATCACCAAGTCGAGATACGATCTCCCGGGAGACAGCGCTTGTTGCTGGTGTTGTAGGGAACAGACTGTTCTATCTAAATAATAATATCTTAGGCTAAGCACTCTGCTCGGGCCAAATAGTCAGCGGAAGTTGTAAAAACCGCGAGGTTAGTGTCATATTGTCATTCAAAAAAAGCTTAGGGAGGTATACCTTATGTGTATTGTGTATATCTCGCAGTGTTCGGACCTTTGTCTAGCGCGGCCGTCGCTACTGGTAATAGTCTCTACCTGTCCTAAGATAGCAGTGCATTTGACTACTGTGACGGTCTTTATACATGTAGGACACTTAAATTCATTTCTACGCCAGTATCTTCACGCCCATATCTCCGAAGTTGTTGGCAAAGGCATAACCAGGGCACCCACGACTAGCCGAAGATACTAAGTTCCACGGTATGTTATGTGGCAATCCTATCGCCAGCCGGTCACATAACCAATCCTGGGCAACGATATTTTTAGGAAATACATGTCTATTTATTTCTAACTTTTCTGGCCGACTCGGCTAACGAACCCATGACATCATGTGTAAACCGCGGCGAATATTTTTACGTCAGTTAAGATAACAAAGGGAAACTTTTAAATCGTAATTGTTAATTTATTAGATCTATGATCACAATTTAATTAACAATTGATTTGGAATAGGTCCCCGGTGGGTGACCCACAAGGGACGTTAGTTGGTCGGCACTCTCGCTGAGGGGTGGGGTGGAACCCCTGGTTTCCTCTTTCAGGGGTTACCGCAGACACGCATACCTGGACATGAAAGAAATATAAAAAATACATGCAACGTTAGTCACTTATAATCATCCCATATCAGCAGCACCAGGACGTCACAGGCCTTGGCTATTCATATTTAGTTTAAGGTGTAACTAGTGTAACGGTCACAGTGAACTAATGGTGTGTGATGACAATTTTACGAGATAATTAGTGGAATTTGAAAAGTGCTCACGAACATACTATAATTACAATACGTAGGTATCTTCATGTGCACTTTTAACATACCTAACTGTAGAAATGTGAATTCTGGACAAAACAAGTGCAGACAGCGGAACACATTTTTAGAACTATTGTCTATACCGTGACCACAATTCACGCCTAACCTGCTGATCCGAAATTTATCGAAATTTAGATAGTACGTAGGTACCTCGGAAAGTAAACGATATCCCTTCAGCTAACGAGGCGGTCGAAATATCAAACAGTGTAAAGAGAGAAGGTAAAAAACATACTGTGCCAAAGAACCAACATGCATTAAATGCACTGGCAAACATCTAACTAAAGATTATCAGAAAAATAAAAACAAAAAACCGAATTGTAATACCGACTGTGGCAACGTAAAGCTTACCAAGTAGGTAGGTACCTTGGATCAACTAGAGCTTAATATTAAAATGGCTAGTGTAAAATATATGAAGAGTAAGAAAATTTTCAATTTGATTATTTCATTACATTAATTGTTTTGTTTAGTTCCGTTTCACCACGTGATAGGTACCTACATCTAGAACAGGTTTTATGTAAAGATAAATCCCCATTTCCTAGTCTTCCGATCACGCTTGAACAGATGGACCAGTTTTCCTAATTCTTGTTTTGTTGTGTTAGCTACTGTCAGGTGAAGCCTCCTTAGAGAGAAAAAACCGAGAAAATTGCAAAGAAAATTTTAAAATTAATACATTAATTTTCCCACAAACTCTTATTAATGTCAAGCGATACGAAGTTCACCCGTTTGGCAAGTAATAATATAGGTATACATACATTGCGAACCTAGGGGCAGATGTGAGTTGTGACGTTTACTTTTACCCGCTGATATAATATTATTACGTCCCTACGGTAAGTTTAAAGAGTATGTTCATTATTCGTATTCGTTAGGTTTCAAGTGTGTGTCATTCTCGAAGAGTTTCTGATCAAATTTAAAAAAGACTTACTAAAAAGCATGGCAGCAATCGAATTAAAAACTAATTAATTAGTGTAGTCCATGGAGTAAAAAGATTTTAGGTATCATTAAAAAAAATAAAAAAATTAAAACTTTCTTCTTTTTGTAAAGCTTGATTAAGTGTATAATTTTAGTTATATTTTGACCTTCATCAAAATGCGTACCCATTTCTAAAGTCATATAACAACGCCATCTTGTTACTTTACTTGATACTATTAGGAAAAGTAGAAAGGAAGTTGGCTACATGTAAAGAATAATTTACAGTGTAAGTTCAAGTGAATAATCGAAAATCTGCTTTTTAATATCAGAGACTAATAATTGAGAGATGTAAAATATGTCAAGCTGTTAAACAAATAATGATATCTGATTTTCTTTTGTAGTGCTGACCTATAATACTGTTTAGTTTAAATGTAACTTAATGTTCAAAAAATTAAAACCAAATTTTGTTTGATACCTACTGCAACCCTAAACTTATCAAAAATGGCATTGGTTGCCATTGGCATTCCATTCCAACAACGAACATAATATGTTCGTTGTTCGACCCCAATTTTTTTGTGTGTTTATTGTATGTCAATCGATTTTTCTGGCATTTCACTTTTTTTCACCACCAAGAAGACCACCGGTGGTTAAGTTAGGTGTACCAACTTGGCAGGTAACCAGGTACCTTGCCTTTTTCCAAACTTGCAGTGAATCAAAATTCAAAATGAAAATCGTGTATTTCACATATTATACTATACAATGGGTACTTGTGACGCGTCTATATACCAAATTCTAAAAGCTACTACCGGCTCCAAATCGCGACGAAGAAACTCAGTCAGCTTGTCTTTTTGTTGGTACCGTAAAACAAGGCGACTTTGCCCATAAATTTACAAAAAAAAGTACTCAATTAATGATACTTTAGAAAATACGTATAAATTAACTATTTTAGTAGTGCTATATTATACTATATGCTCATATCTAGATACACACAACTTAAAATTAGTGAATAAAACCATATATTTTCTTAGTGAAAATAACAATTATAGGTGATGGGCAAAAAAAATCATACATTTGACAACTTTGCCCACATTACAGAACTCCGTTACTATTAACTTTATCGCCATTTTAAAAAGGCTGAATTTAAATACAGAGCAATGCAATAATATGTTAAAAATATACGCCAAATATTCTCATTCCTTTACCCTTAATAATGAGTGGGCAAAGTCAAAAAGCCCTCTAGTATATTTTTCGAACAAAATTTCGATTGTTCAAGGGTTGTCACCGTTGACAATATTTACTATTAAATCATTCTAGTAGAATCCTACATATTGGGAAACAATTAAATGTAGTCTTAAAATTTGTAATGAATTTTACTGAAAAATTATATTGCATAGTTAAAATTGGAATGACTTATCGCAATACAAAGTACGCAACATAATTTTTTAATGCTTTTGTAATTATTAGGTACTTATTTATCTTTTATATAATTGCTTTGCAATATTAAAATCAACATTTGGCATAAATTAATTTGGACATAGGTATATCTACAAAGACGGACAAATAAACTGTCGTGTATATAGGTACCGGTCAAATAATCATAAGTTCTACTAAGTATTAGTAAAAACAATTAATAAAGACTTAGTTGACTTATCTACTTACGGAAAGACAGACAATTCATATGAATCACAAGAACACTATACACTGAAAGACATTGTTGTTGTGTTGTTGTGTATATTTCAATACATTTCTATGAAATGATCTTTGTATTTTCTTGGCCCAAGATTTCCTCCACATCTGTTTTTTTTATGGTTCTGGACTAAATGTTATCTGTTTTGAAAAAAAAATTAAATACAAATCAATGATACCAGTTTATGAAACCAAGTTTTAATAGTATCATATAAAGTGTTTCAATACCTAATTTTGTGCAGTTCTTCTCGTATTCATTTAAACAGTTTCGAAATTAACAAGTTCACAATTTTACCTTAACTACATGAGAGAAGATACATATTTTATCAACATTAACGAAAACTTCAAAAACTCAATCTTGATTATAAAAAACGAGAAGGATTTATTAAATGTTAATCAAATCCGAACCCTCCTTTTTGTACTCGGTTAAAAATGTGCCTCGGGAGACAACCCTAATGAAAAAGAAACATTGGGCAATGTTGCCAACGATGTTTAAAAAATATCCTTGTGACTTTGCCCACCGCTATATTTTATGATTTTATGACGCATATAGCGAAGAAAACTAGTCTATATCATTCATTTGTATTGTAATAACAAATGTATAAAAATTACTTACCTGCAATAACTCCAAGTAACACTTCTCGAAAAAGTTTTTTAACAGTTTTTGCCCGCAAAAAAACACCCTAATTTCATCATCGTCTGACAGATAAATAAAGTAACATCTGTGACAGTACGTCCCGTAGTGTTGCCAGAAATATAGTGAATTTTTTACTATACACAAAATGTGTTTACTAACTAGGGCTAAATTTGGTTTGTATAGGGTTTTTTAAGAAATACACAACTGGGCAAAGTCAAATGTCGAGGGCAAAGTTGCCATGTTTTACGGTAGTCGTTAATAATGTAACGGCCACCTGTAGCACACGGTGTCTATAGACAACGGTTGTCTCTTACCATCGAGAGAGCCGCGAGCTTGTTCGCTATCCCATGTCATAAAAGGGGTTTAGATTGAAATAGGTACAATGGTAAAAATAGTTTAACGTATATCAACGTCTGGTCAAAGAATTAAAATGGACCAAACCAACTTTTATCGCAACAATATGATAGTGTTGCTGAACCCAGAAGCTAAAACATAACTTTCGGCTAATTTGATGATAGTTTATATTTTACTTCGCTCTGCGATCGCACATTTGAGTCTTTTTCTCCAACACTATTATGAAACGACTGTATTTCTCCACAAGTTCCAGTAGCCGGTGGTAATAGTTATCGTGTTGCAGCCAAAGCACTGAACACAAGTGGCTAAGCACAAAAGGGGTAAATATGATTGGACCAATTTTTATTTTTATGTTATAGGAAGGCAAACAAGCAGATGAATTTCCTGTTGGTAAGAAATTCACGCCACCTAGAGACACCAAAGGTGGTAATAATGCGTTGCCATCCTGAGGTCGGGATGTTAGGCCTCGAGCAAAAATAAGTTTACCGGCTACCTTACCCTCCGAACTTATAATTAATAATTTTTAGAAATATTTTTTTAGAACATTCAATATTATTTAAAAAATTTGAAAAAAAATATAGTGTCATTTAGACACTTGAAGAAATATAGTTTATTTAGCGAAGACTTCGTTTTGTAAAACTTTCTCAAACGTTCAAATGATCAAAAAATTTCATCGTTTTACTGTCGGTAATCGTTTGGCGAAAATTAACATTAAATTTGAATTTAACAACTGGCTTACTGTCTTTTGACAGGCTCGTTAGTTGAGTGAATAGCGCAAACGCATAACTCCACCGATTAATCGTGTAGGTCGGGTTTGATTCACGGCAGGTATTTGTATAATGAACATTTAGATGTTTGGGTTTCTGGGTCTAGGTATTTTTTTAATTTGCTCTGGTATCTAGATAAGTATTTCCATGTATTAGTATTGTTGATTAACTCCCCTAACGAATGCTTACAATATACTGACGTTGAGGTTAGATTAACTTTGTGTAATTTGTCCCAGCACATTTATTTACCATTTCCTGCAAGAACTTAGGACTACGTGGTCTATGGTCTATGGTCCTAAGCCTTAGAAATAATAAACTGAATGAATGTACCTTCTATGGATAATATAACAGATTTTCCCGTCTTGGTCCGGGTTACTTTGTAGAATAGACGACTCTGCCTTCCTGCTTGGCAGCTTGTAAAAGGCGAGCATAGGCTTACCCTGACTAACACAGTGACATCCTACTATGTAGTAGAGTTTCGTAGCGACTCGCCCGGATTGGTGCCACCATCTTATCTTTTTCTGACGCCATAACGTCCAATACTTGCCGTTGACATGTTCTGGTTTGGAGGGTAAGGTAGCCGGAAAACTTACTTTTGCTCGAGGCCTACCATCCCGGCCTCAGGTTGGTACCTGTGGAATCTCTATGCGGCGTGAATTTCTTATCATCAGGAAATCCATCTGCTTGTTTGCCTTCCATCATCATAAATTATAATATTTTGTTTTATTTTTGTTTTTAATGTCAGCTAAATTATGATTTTTTTAATTGTTAGTAAATTCAGTTTAAGTAACAGTTAGTTTATGGTAAGACATGGTTGCCTTTTACGAGCTGCCTGGCAGGTAGGCAGATGGTATATTCTGTTAAATTCACAATTAAAAAAATAAAATCAGTGACTTTTATGTCAGTCTAAGGTGTTAAATTAAGCAAGAATTCCTTCTTGAAACCTCTGTGCACGCCCCTGGGTGGTATACACAGACACACACACACACACACCTGTTCACTCAAAACACACACGTATTCACATATTTCAATACAAATATACTCAACCCCAAAATAAGCAAATTATGTATAAAATACTCAAGCATACCACCAGTCATATAAAACTGTTTAATGACAAACAATAAATTATTAATACAGTTCTAACATATATCTAATTTAGGCGCAGTAAAGCAACATAAAACTGATTTCATTAGGATAACATCTAAATAAACAAAAAAATAAGCATTTTTTTATTTGCCTGAGATCCCCCGGATCCAGACTTGATAACAACAAGGCCGCCACATTTACACTTACACAGTACATAGTGTACTGAAACCTCTGTGCACGCCCCTGGGTGGTATACACAGACACACACACACCTGTTCACTCAAAACACACACGTATTTATATATTTCAATACAAATATACTCAACTCCAAAATAAGCAAATTATGTATAAAATACTCAAGCATACCACCAGTCATATAATACTGTTTAATGACAAACAATAAATTATTAATACAGTTCTAACATATATCTAATTTAGGCGCAGTAAAGCAACATAAAACTGATTTTGCTTTCATTAGGATAACATCTAAATAAACAAAAAAATAAGCATTTTTTTTGATTTGCCTGAGATCCCTCCGGATCCAGACTTGATAACAACAAGGCCGCCACATTTACACTTACACAGTACACTACATCAAATAAAAAAATCTAATCTAAAATCGGTTTACTCGTGGACCAACATTTGTCCTCCTCCATTTTTGATGTCGGTTGAAAAGAATAAAATAGGCTACTAGTCTAATTTCATACACTATTGAACGAAATTAAAAACAAATAATAAATAATTATTAAGCAGTTGTCGAGTTCTGTGCAGCAACTTGCCCAGGTGCCTTACTTATCTACATATCCTCACGCCAAATCCAACTTGGAGTAGATAGAGAGAATCCAGTGCCAAATCTCACAATCCTTGCTTGCGATTTGGTTCGTGGAGTGTTAATCCAGGTCTCCACCGGGTCGTCCACGTTCGCATTATATATCTGCTATGCTAATTTTCATCTGTCATCCTTTCCACATTATTTAACCAGCGGAGCACGCTCTTTCTCTTTTTAATTCCAAAATTTTCTTTCAATTTCACTTCTTCTGGAAGCTAACACTTACGAATGCGGTCAATCGAGCGTTACATCACAGATTTTCCGTAGCGCTCTCATTTCAATTTCATTTATCCTCTCTTTTCTACATCCACGGCTTAACTTCCGCCCCTGCTAAAAGCACAACCAAGAAATTTAATTTCATTTACTTGTTTTAGCGCTAAATTATCAATTAAAACTCATACATCATTACTTTACTTTGGTTTTCTTCGCAAATTAATGTCAACTTCTTTCTCTACAATCACTCACTTATTTATGCAGCCATGACTTATGCACGTTTCAGTCTGAATGAAGGGTAGCCTGTAGACTGCACAATAGGACTAACGGCAAAGATGACAGCCCCCGCATGACCGCCGAATGTAGTTGTCAAAAGTGAGGAGCGAGTGTCATTAACTTCTGTACCTGGAGTTTTGGCGCTATTGAGAGAAAAAGTTGTAGTCGTTTTTTTATAAAATGAAATAATCATGAAGTAGTGTATCGTGCATATGAGCTTCAGTAATGAGGCCACCACTTTACTCAAGACCCTGACATTACTGTCTTTGACGATTTATGACTAATTTAAGCCCGGTTTTGTTAAATCGGGTAACTTGATGCAACTCTCAACTGGACCAATGGCAAATGCTACCGCTAGCGCCACTTACTAAAGAAAGAAAGTCTTCTTTGCCTGTCGGTCTCGTCTTCACATAAAACATAGACATAAACATAGACTGTTCGTGACTACAACAGAGATCCAATTAAGGAGAACATAATTAAATACTTAGTAAAAAGCCTAAGTGACATCTATCCGCGATATGTTTCTTATCTAATTATTTACTCGCACGACATGACACTTCCTCTACCAGTTATTGGCCTGTATGCTATATATACATACATACATACTGAAGTGCAAGTCTATTTCCGCCATAATCGCGTGCTCCACGCGTGGACGGTTTACTTCCTTCAATCTTGACGTACTATTATTTATTACACTAGCGTTTTTAACTGTTACTTGTCATTCATATTTATATCATTAGTTTGAAGCATTTCAAATAAATAGAAAAAACAAGTTCTCAATTTTGAAAATACCTCTTTATAAATAAAAAAAATGACAATTTGAAACTTAAGCGACAAATTACATTAAATTGTTTAAATTAATGGTGTTTTACGATGCGCATTACTAATATGAATGGGTAATATTTTTGTGGATAATCAACTTTTGCAAAACTTTTTTTTGTTGACAACGCTGTGAATGACCGATTGTACCTAGTTTAGAAAAGACTAGCTGGACAAAATGTTTTCCATTGAGTAGCTTGTACTTTTTCTTATGTTATTGGAAGGCAAACAAGCAGACGGATTTCCTGATAGTAAAAATCCACGCCGCCTAGAAACACCAAAGCTGGTAATGGTGCGTTGCCAACCTAAAGCCGGGATGTTAGGCCTCGATTAAAAGTAAATGTACCGGCTACCTTATCCTCTGAACACGTTAACGGCAAGTGCTGACGTTAAGGCGGCAGGAATAGATAAGGCAGTCGTACCAATCTGGGCGAGTTGCTGAAACTTACCTATCCTAATTATTTGAGCTAGTCAAATTGCAAAGTGTTAGTGACAGTAAGCCTATGCTCGCCTTTTACAAGCTGCCTTGTAGTAAGGCAGATGGTCTATTCTGCAAATAAGCCCGACCACGCCGGGAAAGTCTTGTTACCCACCGTTATCGCCATAATCATGACTAGACGGAAGAGTTTTGTGACGATTCTGTCACCTTGACGTTTGTGCCCAAACCACCAAACTAAACCGCTATAGTGGTGGGCACAAACGTCAAGGTGACAGAATCGTCACAAAACTTTTCCGTCTAGTCATGATTATGGCGTTAACTGAAGCGAAAGATTATATATTATTATTATACATACATACATACATACATATCTTCACGCCATGTCCCTTACGGGGTAGGCAGAGAGTATCGAGTGCCAGACCTCAAGATCCTGACAAACCTGTCTTGCTTCCTTCACGTTCATTATTACCCTTTTCATACAAACACGCCGGTTTCGGAGACTCTTGACACCACCCTCGGATAATATCATTATTATTATGATAATATTATTATTATTAACGCACCAGTACTACTTTTAATGTCTATTAGCGCATTGCATTAACATAAAATACACATTTGTTTCTTTTTATGAGACGACTTCATTTTTAGCTTTCAATTTCATAAAAAATAAATATTGAACCGTCGGGACGCTGAATGTTGTAAATTGTTTCGTACCGTGTTATTAACGCCAGTGTGAAAGCCTCAGGTAGTCCAATTGAAATAGTTTAGTGCGATATAAAGCAGAACGAAATTAAAACTTGAACAACTTGAAGAATATTTAACGATATAATGAATATTAGGTAAAAGTTTTTAATGAGGATGAACCTGCAAGTTATTCACGCCTTGGTTAAAATTGTAAAATTTATGAATCATTACAATTACATTTGATAAAGGTAAAGTCAAATAAAGTCTCTGGAGCATTCTTTACAAAAAAACTCAATTCATATGATAGGTCAATATATATTTTTTAACTCATTTTTATGTCCATTTATCGAAACAATTTTCTTTATATAATTCGGTAAGTTATTATATAGTTTCCCTCAGAGAAAAGAGAAAAATTCTAACGGTGACTTCTCAATAATTTTTTGAAAACTTATTATATGTCCAAAAAAACTATAAATTCGTTTAAGAAAAAATGTGATATACATGCGGTGTAAATATTGTTGTGCATGAGTCTCGTCTCCACAGAATCAGTTATTCTTTCATGGGCCAATGTTTACGTTTTTACAATAAACTTACCGAGCATATTAAAGACACCATCTAATAAATTTAAAAAATGTATTAAAATAAAGTCGTATGGTAAGAGTCATTATAAAATTTCAGAATATTTAGAAGATAGAAATGCCTGGGATTAATGGCTTCTCATACCAATCTCTACAAATTAATTGTAATAATAAAATAATAATAATAATAACTCTTTATTTGTGCACAAATAGGGTACATGGAGGTGTTGTAATAATCATTTATGCTTCGCCTATTCCACCAGACCTAACTGGTATACAAATTTTATTTAATGCTAAATTAACATTATTATCTCTTAATGCTATATTTTATAAAAAAAAAACATTGTTTATATTATTCAATTATTACATTTTCATTTCCTTATTTTGAATTTATTTATATTTTATAATTTAATTCAATCAAATAATTTATGATGTCTTTGTAATACCTCTTTATTAAATTTAAATTACAACTAATAATTCCATTAAAATAACTAATTCAACTATGTCAATTCCAGCAAATATGTCAATTCCAATAAATATGACAATTTCAATAAGTATGTCAATTCCAAAAAAATATACAATAAACCATTTGCAAATAATTTTTTTCATATTATAATTATAAGCAGGTATATGACTATATTCTATGAGCAAGAAATTCTTTTACATCATAAAAGAATTTTTCTATGAGCCATTTTGATAACTCTTTTTTAAATATGATATATGAATATGAATAATTATTTTTTATAAATGGAAATAATTATCCTTTATAACAATATTTTGCTTTACCATGAGTGACGTCTTATAGTAGAATGAACGAAAGTTTTTTTTTTTGTATGGATTGCAAAATATTGGTTTGCATCCGTCTGGACCTTTTTATTTAATCCAATTCTCATTCTCATTCCATTCTCATTTCTCATTTTACCAAACGCGGATAAGTTTTATTCCAAGCATAAAATTGCATTTTTTTTTGGATTCACATTTAAATATTCATATTTAACCAACTGTTTATACATATAATAAAAAGTTATCCTGGAGATAAGAAATTTGAGAGAACAAGACTTTAAATACGAATACCTACTACTTTAAAAAATAACTTATTATAATATTATTTATAATAATGGTGTTTAACAACAGTGAATTATCCATTGTGAATAGCAACGAAAGGCTGATGTTAGTTTATTGTCTTAATACAAATAGCCAAAGCAAATGAAGAAGATGACATGCCATGTTTGAAGAAACTTATATTCGATTCGAATTTAAAATTTTAAGATGGACAAAAGTAAAAAAAAATATCATGTCCATAGTTGCGACGACGAAGATTTCTGGAATTTATTTATATTATCAAAGACACAAGGCTATACATTGATAGTGCAGCCCAAAAGTCATTTGGAGTATATTATGTAAGGTTCTTCAAAATAGGTGCTCAAATTGTTATACAGAGTTCACTGCATACAAATCCATACAAAAAAAAACTTTCGTTCATTTGTTCTACTATAGGACGTCACTCATGATAAAGCAAAATATTGTTATAAAGAATAATTATTTCCAGATTACATAAACGGATAGTAGAGGTAGTGAAATATAAGTTAAGTTGTATAATAGTAAACGTACCGGTTATATTATTACTGTTATAGTTATTCTCAGATAAAGTATATGTTGATAAAACTGGCCCCGGACTAAAAATGCGTAAACTGCAAGCGCTTAATCGGAATATTACATTTACTCAAAAGTATTTTGCACTGTCACAGGCAACAGGTGAACATATTTGATTACGCACGCGAGTTAAAATGATAAAAGATGTATTTTTTGGAACATTATTACATTGTTGTACATTAGTATTTAAAAAATATCAAACAAGGAAAAAATAAACATTCGTTTGTGCACTATTTTCGAATATTAAAATAAATATTTCATTGTTTTATAAGGTCTGACAAAGTTCCTGTCTTGTATTTTTTAAAACATGAACCAAACTCTCAGCATTTAATATTGTTAAAATGTTTAGAGCATAAAACTACCCAGATAAAAAAAAACGGACCGGGCTTAAAGTATTACCTTCGACTGGTGATGTTTTGTACAGAAAATTAGAAAACTGTTTCCTCTTAAAGATTCAACAATTTCGAAAAAATATTAAACTGGCTTTATTATCGGGTATTAAACTTTTATTAAACCTTTTTAATGTTTAAAAATAAAGACAATTATACTAAACGCGCCTGTACCTTTGATTTACTTTTGATTTAATCTTGCTCTATTTGACCTAATAGCACATTGTAATAGTTAAAAACTTGAAAAAGTACATTCAGATTTAGAAGTAGATATAAATGAAATATTTTGCACAGATATTTAAACAACATGGTGCTGTTTTCATTTTACACAGAATATATGGAAAAAGTTCTAAAATCATCGGGACCAAGCATATACTTTCCACACGCATAATACGTCTATGTTTCTGGATCTGCCTCTATGTCTAAAGCTCTGTCCCGTGATCATTTTGTAGAAGGATAACGATATATTTTAATGACAAAAATTTAAACTTTTCGAAATCCGAATATACGCATCTCCTAGACGTTACCCGTTAAAGTGACAACTCAGCCCATTTGAGCGCCAATTTTTATTGTGTAAATAAAAATAGGTAACAATACAGAACTTAGCCAACGAAGATATCAGGAAAGTGTTGGAGGACTGTGGTAGTGAAGATACATTGTTCAATGAGTATTTGGAGGATAAAGTTGGATTTCACATTTTTAAAAAAGTATTGGCAAAGTAAGGGGCATATCTGTGAGAAGAAGATGTGTTGGCTGTCATAAAGTGACAATAAACTATAATAAATGCTAAAAGACGTACTTTCTTCAATGTTATTCTAATAGTTCCTTTGCATCGATAAAGCATTTGTACTACTAAACACTTGCTTTTTTGTCACTACTCACATTTAGAACGAAAAAAAATGTGTCGTGTTTTCCATTTTTTGTGTTCATTTGTCCTGTTGATAAGTATTGATAATTAGAGCTACATAACACACAATTCCATGAAGTAAGAGCGCATAGAAAGAGATAGGGGCGAACGTACCGTTTACGGTGCACGGACGTGGTGGACCCGCGCGGCGTGTACTGTACTCGTATTCGGTACATTGGACAGGCAACGAGTTAAGTTGGATCAAACTGCACACTGCATTAAACGAAAGACCTCGAAAGATGTAAATTTGTATAAATTACAAACATCATAACGGGAAGTTAGAGTTCTAAACATAAGAAACATTTCAAATGACCATATTATGTTACCATATATTCTTAAATTAGTAGCAGTGATATCGCAAAATACTGATTATGCTTTACATACTATTTTACTATAGTACTGATAGTTTGATAGTGCGATAAAATCAAAGCAGTGATTATAAGTAAATTTTGTATTTCGTTGCAGTTTGCACCGACCTTAAATGCCCCCGTGCTTCACCTAGGCGGAGAAAATAGGTGAAGCATGCAGCCGGCCCCTAAAATGTTATATCAAGTTACAAACTTGATAGAAATTATTCCAATGACGTCACTGTAGTGGTGTTTCAAAGCTATTTCAATTCTATAACATTATGTTCAAACCCACTGGCGACTGGGGTTTGGATCTGATACTCGGACCATTCAGAAGCTAATTATATAAAAAAATAATTTAAATAAAAAGATTTTCAAAACACGTACATTAATATATACGAGTGGGTATATTTACATGAAACATGTGAATCCAAAATCTTACCTTTAGGGTTTGTATTTTTTACAGACACAGTGGCGGTAGATAGTAGGGAACTAAATGGCGATGATAAAATACTACGTTACATTTACAAAGAGCAAGGCTTTTAAAAGAGCAAGATTTTTGAAAAAGACGTGATTGTTCCACAGCTGTGTCTGTGTGTGCAAAGTGCGAAAGGTTCCCTTGATGTGGTGTGGGTTTTTTTTTAATTTATTTTAATAATTTTTCATAACATTACACAATTTTGTTTCATAAAAACTTTACACGAAAACCTATAAAGGTTTATTTGTAATAATAATGTATCTGTAGAGGTAATTCGTAACATGTCAAATGTTAATGTTATGTTAATCAAATGTTGTAATTTAAATGTTATAATTTAAATATTGGTTAAAGCATAAAAAATGCCATTTTGTTCCTATCTTAGTCTTAAGCCAAGAAAGTAATATTGTAAGTACCTGAAAATTGGGTTATTAAAAAAAATGAAAACTAGAACTGTGTTTAATAAAATATATCGTAAATAGTTTAAGCAAAGTAAAACTACAAAAAAACTGAATTTTGTTTGAATATTATTTCGTATATATACATAAGTAATTATAATGTAGCAATTACTGCTCAAAACTAGTTTTCAGAGTTTTCGTTTAGGTACTCGAAAAATGGAGTGTTTTGCTTGATTTCCTAGGATTTCATCATCAGATCCAGACTTGGTGGCAATAAAATTACCTCGGAATCACGTTCTCTTAAATAAAATATGATTTTTGTAAATTGATTTACAAATGATGGAAAATCGTGTAGTAATACTTAAAAAAAATATTTGCAGAAGCATATGGAGGTTATATGTTCCTTGAAAATTTTACTCAATTTCTATAAAATTTAATCATCAGATTCAGACTTGATGGCTATAAAGCTACCTCGAAAGTAAGCTATGACAAAATAAAAAAAGACGTGTGGCACTCGGA
>NJDD01002250.1:87333-106652 GCA_002245505.1 Calephelis nemesis | reverse complement strand
TTTTAACCTTTATGAGGAATCCTTAATAATACTTGTTTGTGACTGTGGCTTCATTCAAATATTAAGATTCTTCAATTCTCCCGAGAGAAGTTGAAAACATTGCAATAAAAAGTATGTCTAATATATTTCTATGCTGTATACCTACAAATATAACTTCTAGCCAACTAGCCAAGGTAGTCAGAGATTTTGGAATGCCAAACATCACGATCCTGACAAACCTGCCTGGCTTCCTTTACACTCATTACCATTTATAATAAAAACACGCCGTTTTGGAGACACTTGACACTACTATCAGATAACATTCGAGTGATCTCATCGTAGGATGTCAACCTTGGTCTTCCCGGTTACCTACATCTATCCACATACGCATTGTAGGTATATCTCCTTTGTCAGTCTTTCATCTGTCATTCTTTCCACATGACTGAAGCAGCGAAGCATAACCTTTCTCATTTTAACACCAACACTTTCTTTCAATCCCACTCTTTCTCGGATCTCACTATTACGAATGCAGTCAGCGAGTGTTACATAACAGATTTTCCGTACTGCTTCAATTGCGACCGCATTTATCCTACGTTCATGCTGTTTCTGACATATCTCACTCTCGCTTCCATACAACAACGTTGGTATAAGCACAGAATTATAAGCGATAATGCGATAGTGGTATAAGCGAGTCTGGTTTTTTGACTCAAGAAGAGCTTTTTTTAAAGAGTTTACCCAGTGCTTCTTTCACACAGTCTCCTTTTCACATCCGCGCTGGACCTTTCATCTCTTTTAAAAGCACAATCAAGATAAACAATTTCTTTCACTTGCTCAAACACTAGGTACATCATCTACTAAAATGTTTACATTCGTTCTGGCTACGTCTCTTTCAACCTTTACTTATGTAAACCCTTTTCTTCACGATCTCCTTCCATAACTGTGACTGGTGTTTGCAGCTCAGATGGTGATACTCATTAAATTATTTCTATGCTAAAAATAATTATTAAGGATTAAGTTTGGTTTTCATCATCATTATATTTAAATATTTCCCCGTCTACATTGGAAGTTCTTAAACCCAAACAAGCGAAGCAATATTTAGCTTAGTAGTAAATGAGAAAAATAAAAATTAAGAGGTAGTAATCTTTTTCAAAAATAGTCAAACCTTAAATTGCGGAACGTGTGCTTGTTGGTTTTTTTTATGATATTGGAAGGCAAACAAGCAGACGGATTTCCTGATGTTAAGAAATTCACGCCGCCTAGGGACACCAAAGGTGGTAATAGCGCGTTGCCAACCTGAGGCCGGGATGTTAGGCCTCGAGCAAAAGTACGTTTACCGGCTACCTTACCCTCCGAACCGGAATACGTCACGACGTTATGGCGGCAGGAATAGGTAAGACGGTGGTACCAATACGGGCGAGTCGCTGCGAAACTCTACCACCTAGTCAGATGTCACGGTGTTAGTAACGGTGAGCCTGTGCTCGCCTTTTACGAGCTGCCTGGCAAGGAAGGCAGATGGTCTATTCTACAAAGGAGCCCTGACCAAGGACACGGGGCAAAATTCGTCAAAAACGGTGCGAAGTATTTAATACTTCAGGTCTAAACTAAGGGAAGAACCTTTAAAACTATGAAAGAAGATGCCAGTTTTAACTTGATATTTTCTTGAAATCCAGAAGACAGTATTATAAAAAGGTAAATAAGAACATTGAAGTTATTGAAAATAAATATGAATAAATAATATTAAAACAAAACAAAGTTCATGCCTCCTGTAACATCAACTCCACATAACTCTTTTATATTTTTGCCTCTCGACGCAGATAAGGTAAAGGATTTGATAATGAGCTTTAAGAATACAGTACAGTTACTGTACAGTTGTTCACAATTCCATTCTCGGACGGCTTATTGAGCACCATCTAGCTGTATCTACATATTAAGTATTATCTAGATTGAAAAATTTTAAATTGCCTAGATTAAACCTATACTTAACGTCAATAGATATCTTATAACATAAAAATGAATTGCTTAATGTATTGGTAAGCTCATAACTTCCGAACGCCGGGACCGATTTATCTAATTAGTTTATTATTTATTATCAGGAAAAGGTTTTTATGAAGAGAAAAACCGGGAAAGTTGCAGGGAAAGTGGGAAAAATAATACTTTATTATTTCCCATACAGAACGGGTGAAACGAAGTTCGCCGGGAGAGCTAGAAGATCATATAAATCTTTCCGACCCTATCCCAAATACGCGGAAGAGTAATAAACAACCATTTCCTTAAATAATGCTGCCAGTATTAGAATTATTGACCTAGATATTTCCAGTGTTGTTTAGTTTTATGTTCAACTGAAATAGTCTCTAAAAAGTTTGGTGTGCTCAGTAAGGCGAGACAGTACTTCAAGACGTCCCGTCGCATGGATCTCAAATTTGGCCCCATATGGTGTACTATTATTATGTCTGCCCCCCGGAGGGGTGGTGGGGCAGTACCGGCTTCTCTCCCGCATCCACCACAGAGCACCCCGAATCTCAAGCTCTTTCAAATCGGCTTGATCCTTTGGCACTGCGTAGCGATGTTGTTTTACTTCTTCTCCAAAAAAAAGTTTAGTCTGATACCAGCCGCTGAGTTTCATCTTCGGGCATCGCAAAAGAGCTTCAAGTTTCATGAATGGCAATCCTCTACAGTGATGTTCCAGCAACTTTTTTTACTAACTTTTTTCCAACCAATAACCAGCGGCAGTTTTTCTGTTTTCGAAACGGGTGCGACTTAGGATCTTTCAAGAAAAAAAGCATTAGTACTCATTCCTATCAGGTCAGCAATGCATCTGCGTTATTTCTTGTTGTTGCGTTAAAAAAAATTTCTCTTGCATACGGTCTCATTTTGGAAATCTGCTACATACATAAAATAAAGTCGTGTTGGTGACGAGACAGCTTACATTTGTTACTTAAGAATGGCAGAGTTGATTAATTGGAAAATTGGTGGAGAGCTAGCTTAGGACAAGGAGACGGAGATAGGATAAATTTAACACCGTTTGACTGCGTGGAACCTAAAAAACAAAACCTTTTGATAGAACCATAAAAATTTAACGGGTTGGACGAAGTTCGTCGGAACAGCTAGTATCTGTATATATCATAAAAGAAAGTCGTATTAGTTACACTACTTATAACTCAAGAAAGGCTAATTCGGTTTGGCTGAAAATTGATGGAAATTTTAATTGAATTGAAAATCTTATCGTTTGTGAAGAAAGTAGAAAAACCAATATTTTAATTTTTCCCACACAAATTGAACGGATGGAACAAAGTTCACCAATAGCTAGTATTACATAATGTTAACTTCCACAATGTGATGAGTAGGATTCCTATCGAAAACCGGGCATATACCCAATGCAACGTTAGTTTTTTATACAACAATATTTTTATAACGAAATTTTGTCCAAAACCTCAACAAATACCATCGAGCAACCACCATATTCACTCAGTATGGCTCCAGCCGTCTTTTTTCTTGTTGCTAAACTCCAATTACCACTTCGTGGCACACGTCTTCTATCGCTAGAAGACATAAAAGAAAACGTGGCAAGAACTGAACTCAATTCCGGAAACAGTTTTTAAAAATGTTTTGATGATTGAATTATTCGTTGGTGTAAAGTGTATCGTCGCTGAAAGTGCATACTTTTAAGGTAATAAAATAAATTTTGATAAATAACAAACAGTTTTTGTATTACTGATTTTGCCTGGCACTTTCCTGACAGATTAGTAGCTGGAACTAAATGTTGTCGATTTTTGAGATGACTTGCCCGAATTGGTACCGCTGCCTTACTTGTTCCTGCCACCAGAGCTTCAGCACCGTTGTCTGAACGGTAGTGTGTAGAATTACTTAGACAAACATTTGATTGGCGATGTACAAGTAATGTTACCTAGTTTCGTGTTATTGGGCGACATGCATTTCTTACCGTCAGGAAATAGTGTGATGCCAATGCCTTTCACTCTCATATAAGAATAAATGTCACAATATTTTATTAATTATGTTTTTCTCAATGCGTTTAAACATTGTAAAAAAGGGCGGGAGGGCTTATAGACTAGAGTTTGTTTCGCGCGGTGACAAACTTCATCTACAAACTAAATAAGTCGGTACTATTCGTTTCCTCATATTGTGACATTTTCTCCATATATAAAAATAATAACTGTACCTAGACTCATACATACTGATACTCATCCATCACAACACGAAGCTGATTTTCTCAGCTATATCCGTTCCAAAGGCTGGTGACATTAAAATTATATATAATAGAAATATAACGACGTTAGAAGTAATGATTGGGGTTCTTGAGACTGGTAAATATGGTCACCATTACAGAGAGAAGCGGTGCGTGTTCAGTAATGAGCTTATGGCTTTTTATAAATGGATTGATAGACAAGCATACTGTTACATAAAATGACGGAAATAGTTGAAAAAAGTATAAAACGTAAAATAAAAAAAGGTGACAGAATTGTAAAAACCGAAACATTTTTCTCTGTGTCCATGAAAACGTGCAAAAATTGATAAAATAAATTTAAAGTTTTATAATAATTAACCCTCACTATAAAATCCATTTACTTATTTTGATATTATATAAAACGTGTCTGTTATTTATATATTTGAAAAAATAAAACTAACTAACATTAGAATACTATAAAAGTCTAAAATTGTAATGTAGTAATTAATTTAAACCAATAAAGTCCAGACAGGGCTTGTGTTCCGACATTTTAATGTAAATCTCGCCTCCTACAACATTACCATCACACACGATGGTACATACCATCACATACGGATGCGACTCGGGAACTCAAGAACATAGCGTTTAAAGTTGGACAAAACACGAAACCATTGGGGTAGTAACATGTAAGCGTTGTAGTATATACTCTACAAACTGTTTTGTATTTTTGCCACGTCAAACGTTTTGTAGCTTAGAAATTACAGACAGATATAATAACGTTTAATATAAAGTGACCAAATAACTTGAAATCTGGACAGTGACCACGTTCACTCACCACAAGTAGTTACCGATGAGCCCAGTGACGTCTTCATTAAAATTTAAAATGTACTGTTCATATATTCACAACGAGTGGTATATATTATTGTAATGACGAATGCAATTTTCTCAGAAATATTAAAATATTTATTTAAACAGTATAACTGAAGCTTTGTATGGTGTAAAGTGCAGAGCGACTTGAGTTTATTTTAATATATTTTTCACTCAACATTTCAATATTATGTTGCGATCATTATACTAGAAACAAATAATCCTTTAACGACATTAAATAGTAAATAGGTTTATACCTATTCATTAAAGAGAAATAAATAATTAAAAAACAGTAAAAAAACATTAAACAAGTAATCCAAGTCTCTCCTGCATGATGTAAAATACGTTTAGACAAAATTAGCGAAAAAAGCGAATTTTTGTTGTCAGTGTAGTTTTTTAACACCTATTATAAAATTATTAGTAACGAGCTACAGTCGGAACGACAAGGGTAATCGGTACAGTGAAAAAACTAAAACGCTCCAGGTTGTAGAGAATACTATAAAGGAGAGAAGGAATATACTTTGAGTAGAGCTCTAAATACTCTTTTCGTGTTGGTACGCGGTCCTTTGTAGAAAAGACCATCTGTTTTCCTACCAGGCAGCTCGGAAAAGGAGAGCATCGACATAGCGTTACTGGCACCGTGACATCTGACTAGGTGATAGAGTTTTGTAGCGACTCAATGCTTGCCGTTAATGTTCCCGTTAGGTAGATAAGGTAGCTGGCAAACTTAATTTGGTTCGAGGCCCGACAACCCTACCTCAGGTTGTCAACGCACCAGTACCACCTTTGGTATCTCTAGGCGGTGTGACTTTCATACCGTCAGGTAAAAAACTTACGAAGATTAAAAATAAACCGGATGGAGGAATTTGGGAGCTCCTCAAGTTTATTTAGAGAGTTTCTGTAGAATCACACACAAACACACATCAGTGGTAGTATAAGAGACTGTACAAGAAATGTTTTTGATTTTGTAGAAAGAACATTTTTAAAGAATGAAAGAAAAATATTTTTACTCATATGACTAATAAGATTCTCCAAGAGAGGGCCAAATGAAAGATAACTCCTATGTAGAATATTATGCTAGTGGTGTTTTAAAAATATCGCGGAAACAAATAACAACGTGACCACTTATCTTGACGCGACACTCGCCACAGGACTGCGAAAAACGCTTAAGGGCCACGTCGATGCGTATGTTTGTGTGTGTGTACCATTTCCCTGCTGTTCGTATTTATGTTATACCTGTACACACGAAAAAAGTCATGCGTATGTAAAACCTCAATCATAATAATATGGACTGAGACACATAAAACCAAACAAAAAAAAATGCTTTATTAAAATGCTTGTGGTGTGGTGATAATATGGAACACGATTCAATAAAAAATATTTGAAACCTTGGCATACCCATCTGTATTATAATAAAACTCTAGAAGAGTGAATTCTGTAGATACATTAAAGACATTGTAAAATAAATGCAATCGACTAAAAGATACAGTCGAACAAATTTTTAACAGTTTTGTCCATCGGTCTATACCTGTAATATAACCGCGCGTCGTGCCGTCTGCATTAAAAGATAAAGAAATATATGTTCACCTTTTAAACAACGACGTTGATAAAATATGCATAGTATCTGTAACTAGTTTGTTTTTTTATTATTATTGATTAAAGACAAGCCCGCTGAGTTTCTTTCGCCGGATCTTCTCAGTGTGAGGCCGCGATTCCGATCCGGTGGTAGTTTAAAAAATGTCGACGCGCACAAATACCACTTGTATGGTTCATGTGAATAAAGATTATTCTGATTCTGATTCTGTCTGACAAAAAAATAACCAAATCAGACGTTACTTCACGGAAATCCATAACATTATATTTTATTCCAAACATAGGGCAATTTGCTCTATAACCATCAATATGGGACAGCAATCACAAAAAGGAATAATTAAAACCCCATCCATATCGGAATGGACATAAAGTTCCGCTAAACCAGCGGACCGTGCGACGCCGGGAAAAACGCAAGTTTATATACACATGTATAAATATAGCGAGTAACCTTACCGGAGATTCAGTTTAACGTTATCGTCTGCCACTAAACCATGGAGCGGGGGGTGATCGCATTGTAAGGAAAGTGTTGTGTTGTGCCATTCCAACTGTTACAATGGTTCCAGGATTTATTTTTGTGGTTGTGTGTGTTGGTATGACGGCCGGCGAGGTGTGGACGCCGGAGGTCCAGTGGCGTCCAACTGTGGACAGGGAATCCAAGTCGTTCGGTGAGTGTTCTGGTGATAACCGTAATGTTAAGTACTTAGTCTGATAAACTGTATTTTTTTATTATTTTTCCTTAAAATACATTTTAAAGAAAAATAATAAAAAATAGACCAATATGAAATTATAAAATTTATTAAGTATAAACATAAAATTTACCAAAGAAATTTTGTTGCTTATAACTGAATTTAACTAATAACTGACTTTGATAAAAAGATGGCTTAAATTTTTAATTTAGCCCGTAAATAATGAATGATATATAAAAATAATTCAGAAGCTTTTTCTATGAAGAATCTGACAGGCGGGACCTAAACAACAAGTTTCAGCTCTAATTAACTTCGTACTAAAAGGACAATAATATACTAATTACCTTTCCTGGAATGTTTTCAACGTGCAGATAAAATAGTGCCTCTATTTATAAATGATGATAAAGGTGCACGACATATAACTTCAAACCTGTGGTTCGCATGTTTTCCTAAATTCCTGGATTAAGATAACTGAAGTTGAAAAAGGATAATTTAAATTTATCACGCTTTTTTCGAGTGTCAACGTGAGCAAAGAAGAGCGATTAACTTTTGTACATTACTAGCCAAGACAACAGACTTTGTCCTACCCTAATTATGAATAATATAACACGTTCCTGGACAAGTTACACAAATTGAACCTAACCCCAATGCTAATTATATGCTTGTGTTATGAGTGATAGTCAACAATAATACAAAGAAATACTTAAAATAGATACTAGAATAAATTTAATAAGCACCTAGACCCGGAAATGACAGACATCTAAATGTTCATCACACAAATGCCTGCCCCCGACAGGAGTCGAACCCAAGCCTTGCGGTTGATCGATGTAGTTAGGCGTGTACGCTAGCCACTCGACCAACGAGACGATCGAATGTTGTAGGGGAAATGGGAGTTGTTTTATTTATAGGGATCACGAACATATATTAAGAAAACGCAAACATTAATAACAATTTATGACTTAAGTCTGTTATATTACGATTTAATGCAAAAAAGTGACTAAACTGACTATCTTTTAGCATAGATATTAATAAGATTTCGGAGAAAGACACGGGCTACATTTTATCCCGGTATATTAAGGAGCTACCGCGGGAGCGCCAGCTACCTGTGATGCGCAGGTGGAACCGCAATCTATTTACGAACATAATTTCCCCTAGTTACACAAATTTAGTACCATCTTCACGCTCGTATCCCTAAAAGAGGAGAGGAGCAATTGTACAACCAGGGCATCCAAGACTAGACAAAAATATTAAGTCAGACAATATTATAGGTGGCTAGCCTATCGCCAACAGGATACATGTCCAATCCCGGGCAACCGTGATTTTATTAGAAAAACACAGCTTATTTCAGTCGCCTGACGGGAGATCGAACCCTCGATCAAGTACAACACTTGATCGCCAGACCCCAGAGGCGACTACATGGAAACTATCAACTCCAACATAAATAAATAAATTCAGCATTACATATATGTATGCAATATTAATATAGGTGAAATCGTTTTTAACTAAAATTTTATATCAATGCAGCTGAAGTACGGACATGTCGCTTTTAAATAGACTTCTCGTTCACCACGATATCTCCGAAACAGCATGTGGTAGGAAACTCGAGTTTCGCATTAAGATTTTAGGTCGTCGATGCCAAGAGGGGGTCTTCTGAAATTCAACCCCTTAACGGTATTCTCGGAGTTAACAGGTTGTATGAAACTTTTGTTGCTAATACTCGGAAGACCTAAACTTTGCACAAGGATTATTCTTAGTGCGTAGATGCTACTTCAACTCTAGAAACCGGAGAAAAACCTTTGAAAATCTTTAAATTTTATGTGGCATATTGATCTTCGCCATATTTATTAAGAGTTCGTATAATGCTTTCGTCGAGTACACATTCGGAAAATAAAAACCTACTGGGTACCTAGTGTAAACAAAGAATTTTGAAACTTATAACAAAGCCATGTCTTATAGCACAGATAAAGTAAACATTGCGAAAACCGTAAAATTTTAGTTAAGTCACATTACCTCTGTAGTCTAGCGGTCCCGTTAGACTTGGCTTAGTGATGTCTCGGGTTGGATTCCACGTTGTATGAAACGTGTTTTATCAGTATTGGATTAGTGCCGTTTTCTTAAAAACATGACAGTAACAATGACAAAGACAAGGGTAGCTGATTAAGGATATTGACGGTGAAGATGATGGTGAAAACAACAGTATTGATGACGATGTTTAAAAAATGTCGACGCGCACAAATAGCACTTGTATGGTTCATGTGAATAAAGATTATTCCGATTCTGATTCTGATGTCGTAATGTGGCAGCATGGCAACGGATTTGGTGATAATGTCGCTACGGTGTCCCGTGATAAAAGCGTGACGATATTATGATGGAGTCGTGGTGGCGATGGTGAAAACAATGTCGTTACCGCGTAGTGATCAGTCCTGATGGAGTGGTGATGTTGTAATTTTGTGGTTGTAATGACATAATTGTAACGATATCCTGGCGGTATTGGCTATGGTGTATGGAACCACCTCTAAATAAATTACACCTAAACAAAAAAAATATTGTTCAAATACATTAATTGTTCTTAAAGTAAATAAATATACAAAGTAGAACAAAAATATTCATATGAGTTAATAGCCAACTCCTTTATAGAGTCGCTTACTTAAAATGTATATCAGGCCAGATCGTAATGGCCATTGCCTTCTATCTAATGCTAGCAATAGTATAGCGTACTATGATACACTAGATTTTGTGCTATAATACACTTGTTTTTATTTAGTTTTTCAGTAAAAAAAGTTGCGTACTTTATTATATACACACTACTAAAAAATTGCGTAGCGCTAAAACCTTGTAAACATATTAAAGCAATGGTGAATAATAATGGAATATAGGAAAGAATTTATTGGCTTCCCGCGAGGTCTATTTTGTGACGAATATTATAACTAAGCATAAATAAAAACTTAGCGACCAAACGAGATTCACTGAAATAATTATAGACGCAAAGTACTTCAAACCTTATGATAACGTCAAACATAAGAATATCTGAATATATTTTTAATCATTTGACTACTCATAAAATTTGTTAATGTATTTCGTAAAATATGGACATAAAATAATTTTAAAGCAATACAATATAAATATAATGTCATGCGAACAAAGTTGCAAACAGCAGTAGCATTGAAATTGATTTCTTTGATTTCGACATATCATTTTCCACTTCTACAACATACTCGAAACTGTAGACTTTTAAAAGAATAAGGTCAGTGTTTCCAAATTGTGGTTCAAGTGCCCTAGGGATGTGTCGTGCTGGCACGACTGATTTAGATATTTTTTTGTGCACTAAATTTCTTGCAAGTAATATAGCTTTATTTAATTAAAATGTTTTGTTAGGCGTTACCTGTTCTAGTTTTGTATCTAAAGACCTAATTACCATATATATAGTAGACCGTACGGGTGTGAGGATATGGAATTGATGGACCAATAATTGTGCTACTATTAATTTATAGAAGTATGAATTGTCATCTTTAGTTGTAAAATATATTCTCTTTTAAAGAATAGTCTTAATCATTAACCTAATACATGCATGTAATGACTAATCATGTAAAATAATTAAAAACATCTTGACTGACTTTTTCCGGAGCAGAGAATATAACAATAATTGTAGGAAGTCCATGGCAATATTTTTAAATGGATACGTCTCAAAAGCTCCCATACTGAATATTCAGCAACCTATTTCTGTTCTGGAATTGCGAATGACCGCCGTTGTGCTCTTCGACCTTTACTACTACTTGACGTATTTGCCTTTTTGTCTCTTATTTTTTTAATTTATTTTGTAAAGTATGTTGAAAAATCAAACCACTTCTATCTATGAAAATGTTTTTACAGATAATGCAGAACCAACTCGATATTTACAACCATCCAGTTTATCACAGCGCATCAACTATCCCGATCCAGCACGTCCCATACAGGGCTCCAGAATAGAGCACAGATCAGTCAGAGATTTGGACACTGCCACTTTCGCGTTCAGGCCCCGCTCCTTACCCGTGAAGAGGTCAGATCACAAACCAGTTTACTACACTAAGGACAATTACAGCAATCGATACAAAACTGAAGTGCTTTTCCCTGGCAATTATTATTCAATTTCCAAAGAGAAAAGTGTCCGAGATGACCACAAAACCCAGCTCAATGAACAGTTCAAACCTCACATCATACCTCTGATTAGGGGACGGGCTTTTGAGAAAAGATCTTTAAATGTGGAATCACCTGACGAAGATACAGAACCAGTCATGGCACAGAGGAATGCACAATGTATGTATTTTTTTATAGATTAAGACGAGTTTTTTTTGTAATGTTTTTGACCCGTGTAAGACCGGGCTTCTTTACAGAATAGACCATCTGCCTTCCTGCTATGCAGCTCGTAAAAGACATGCATAGGCTTACCGTCACTAACTTCTTGCCATTAGGAAATCCGTCTGCTTGTTTGCCTTCTAATATCATAAAAAAAATTCCACATTCGTTTAAGAAATTACCTCAATACTATTACAATACCATTTGTTAGTAATCAATACCTTACCCTACAACATTTTTTTCATTTTTTATGAGATTTAAAGGCAAGTACCTAAGCAATATGATGCAGTGGAAAATATACTGTAAGTTAAATCTATTGAAAAAATAAATTTACCGAGCACGCGATCTTCTAAACTGATATATTATTTCTATGTGTAATACGACCATTGCATAATCATCTTAAGACTCTACCACGTAGTTGAGATACTGTCGAGAAACAGATGCTTGACTATCATGCAGACTGCTAACTACTATGATAATTAATTCTTTGAAAACGTCCAGAATTCTCACACAGGCTGCTTGTTTTTCTTGTATTAAAGATTTATAACCTCAATATTTACAAACCGATAAGTGTCACTTGTACGAGTGCTTAGTGGATGTAGTAATAATTAATAAAACTTTTTTGTAGTTTTTTTTATTGTTGTTAAGATGTAGCTTGGGGTCTGCATAGCGTGACGTTCTCTTACGCTATTTTCTTCTTTCTTCAGATGATCCTAACTTTATAAACAACGACCTGCAGCAAAGATCAGACGTCTACAATGAAAAACCGAAAGCCGAATCCATGATTTCCAAGTTCATATCAGCTATAAAACGCATCAACGAAATAAAGGATCAAAAGGATTTATTTACTGAAAGATCATTGTCATGTAAGTATCTGATACCGTTAATTTCTCATGTGATTTAATTGTAGCATTTTACTATTTTAACAATTTTTTAACTTATGAAAAAGTTGCCGTAGACACAATATGAAGTCGCGACCTTTGTGCATATTCAATTACTAACGGACGTAGCCATCTTCGTTTACCTGGTACTCGACACTCTCTTCCGGACCTGTAGCAGGACTTTCCGTTAAGACATTTACTGAGATTATGATATGTAAGACCTGTCCGTTCGTATTTCTCTACGTTCCGGTTTTCAATTTACTCGTATTTGGTCGCTTTAAGCTAAGGTTGTTTTAACTACAAACGTTTGACTTGGAAAAAAATTCGGGACAATCTATTTTTAGGGCAATTTGTGTCTGATTGGAAAATCATTTAATCATTTAAATTGCTGGATTATTTCATGAGTGGAGTCTAACAGTCTTCGTCATCTGACTGTACCGTCCCCAACATGGTAACGTTAGTGTCAGCTACTGCCATCCGGTTAGGAGGACAGTGTAACAGTCATTTTAATTACGCAAGAGGACTTGAATCAGACAGTAGTCACCGCACCATTGACAACTGTGGTGTCTAGAAGTGATGCGTATTCATTCCATCAGAAATTTCACCTTCCTGTTTGGAAAAAAACATACATGTAACAACAAAAATATATTTATCAAAAACTCGCATCAATAATATGATTCATTTAAAATAATTGATTATAATTTCGATACATATTTTACATTCATTTTTTTTGGCATTTTTTAAATTGTGAAATCGTTTGTCTCTGTGAACTTCGTTCCACCCGTTCAGTATGGGAAACAATAAAGTATTATTTTTACCATTTTAACCTTTAGTAGATAATAACTAACACTTTAAAAAAGAATTAGCCAAATCGGTCCCGTCATTCGGAAGTTATGCGCTTACCAACACATTTAGCGATTCATTTTTATATTATAGATTAAACTCCATAGACATTTTTAATTTCTTTAATATTTTGTGAGGGTTTAATCATTCTTTATTACCGTGACATTGTGTATTCCTTCCACACATTACATTGCATTTTTGTATAAGAGTATGAATCAAGACAATATACACCCTGACTTTAATCACCATCCAAATTTTAATATGTTGATCTTTAGTGAAAATAATTAAATACGTGTTTTTTCTTTTAGTATCCCTCAATACTAAAACATTATCATATGACATCGCAAAGTCGTCTATAAAGTACCGTACCTACGCGCTGAGTGCTCTGACATGCTAGATACCTATTCTTTTTCATAATTGGACTTATTTATAGATACTTTATGCCTAGAAAAAATTTGGATGCTGATACAAAAATTTTGCTGTAGATACAATGATGCAAATATACATAAACAAATAACATTGGTTCAGCGTTACACAAATTGAATCTAACTAAATTAAGCAAATGAGATGCGTTATAAGTGTAGTTTGGCGATACTCATATAAATACTGTAATAAGTGTGATAAGCGCAGCCAGACCTGGTAATACAAACATCTACTTAAACGCTCATCACACAAATCCTTGCACCGTCGGGAATTGAACCTAAGCATCGCTGTTGATCGAGCGTATACGCTAACCCCTCGATCGGCGAAGCGGTGAGAAAATTAGGGAAAATAAAGGTAAAACATGAAGCAAAAACATAAGCAAGAAATTAATTAACTAATTAAATTGACTATCAATAATGTTACACGATTTCATGTGTATTTACTTATTTGATTTTAAAAAAATGCACAAGTGTACTTACTTTGAATATAAGCACAATCAAATATATTATAAAATTGTATAACTAATAGAAATCGCACCTGTAACATCAGGATGAAACGGTTTGCTTGTATTTTGACTCTATCAAATCCTTAGTAAATCCCGAGAAACAGAATAATAATTAAAACTGTTTAAAATAAGGTAAAATGTTGAATAAAAATGTTTACTGATGTGGATGGTACGAAGTGCACCGGCACAGCTTCTACTAAAAAAATATTCTAAACTGGGCCATGTTATTGTGAGTGTGTTTGTTAACAGTACTTACATACATACACGGGGCCTGTAGAAATGAACTTGTATATTAACGATGGAAACAAATTTTACACAATGTTTTATATTAATATATTGTACTTCCAAATGTTATTGTACCACTTACTCAATGACCTAAAATTAATTCATATTCCAAGATGTTAATTATTTTTGTGGCACGTGCTTCAAGGAAAAGTGCTTCTTCACATTATAATATATAAAGCTAGACAACGTTATACATATATAACTAGATATCAATATATATATATATATATACATATTCTATCTATATAAAAATAAATAATCCCCATTTTTCGTGGTCAGCGCATGACGCCTTAAAGGATTTTTTATTGCATTGATGTTATTGTTAGGAGAAGTTTCTTATAAAGAGAAAAACCTGGAAAATGGGAAAAATGTATGTTTTTTTTTCATACAAACATTAATGTCAAGCGATACAAAGTTCGCCGGTTCGGCTAGTTTAAAATAAAAGAACCCCAATGATACCTCATTTCGCAAATCAGCTGTCTCTATAGGAGTAACAATTTTGGAACACATTTAAAATCATTTTAATATCTATTCATTGTTAATTATTTATAGAAAACATTTAAAACCTGTTGGCAGATACATTTATTACGATAACTACCAGTGTGACAATACATAAATATAAACAATATATTTATTGAGTTTTTGAACATTTTACTGAAATGTCGAAAACGTATTTGTGAATTAATGTATCTATACAATAACTTTATGTCATCATTTTTTTTGTTGGGATAAACATGGGACATACCACTAAAAAATTGAGTCAGAAAACTTGGCAAAGTCCTGCAACGGCTCGCCCGGATTTACATTTTCCTGTCNTTTCCTGTCGACATAAGATTCGTGCTTGCTGTTGTCGTGTTTTGGTACTTAGCGGGAGTACAAGTTGGTTTCCCACATCTATTTCACACCATAACGAAAACGTAACGTAGTTTAGATACATATCAGATTATAAAATTCCTTTAATAGTTTTGTCGGAAACAAGTGGTTAAATATTTAGTAGTTTTTCAGGCCCCAATGTATAGCGAACAAAGTATAACATGCATTAAGCCGCACGTTGCGAGCTGTAAGTGCCGACCTAATACCCTGTTTTTATTAAAAACTAGCTGCTCCCGCGAACTTCGTTCCGCCCGTTCAGTTTGTATGGGAAAAATTAAAATGTTGTTTTTCCCAGTTTCCTCACAATTGAACAGGATAAAAAGTATCCTATGTCCTTCTCCCGGTTTTAAGTTACCTCCCTACCAATTTTCAGCCTAATCGGTTTAGCCGTTCTTGAGTTATAAGTAGTGTAACTAACACGACTTTCTTTCAAATATATAGGTGGTGTTTATTTGATATTAAACAAAAATCAAGTTGCGTTAGATAGTTTTAATTAAATAGTAGTAATTATAAAGTAAGTAATTATAAAATATAAATGAAAAATAATCCAAAATTTTCTGAAAAATTTATGAAATATCCAACACAAAATTCCAACTACATAAGCATGTCCATCATGTACAGATTACAGAATCCATGGTTTAATTTCTCTTTACGCTGTCATTTACACGGTGTATATGTAAAAATTAAAGCCACTTTTTGTTTTAATTTTATAATACAAGAACGGGCTCACCCATCTAAACCAAATGTTTAGGCTTTAGTCGGACTATTCAGTAGATGGTTTATGTGAAGTTTGCGTAAAATCTCTTCTTCATTTATCACATTTTTCGTAACAAATGAATTCAATAAATGGCAGGTCGTTTTGTTAATTGAAAAATACCCATTTATTTTTCAGTCATATTGAAACATTTTTCACTTGCTTTTTTCTTTTTTTTTTCTTTTTGGTGTTATGTCATTCCCGCGGTCATATGCGTAGCGAAGCATGTACCGGGCCGCTAGTCTTTTTTGTGTTTGGATGTTTCCGTCTGTATGAAAATCCATGTGCTTGTTTGCCCTCTCTTTAAACAAACAAAAGTAAATAACGTAGGACAGTGTTAAATTGTAAGGAGGGACGAAAGATACACGGAGATTCGTGAAAAATACATATTCATTGGAACCATTGCAGCTCAGTGGCAAAACCTTGAAAGTTACAGTCACATTGTAGGTCACAGGCTCAGGTCCGGCCTGGGATTACATTTCATTTAAATGAATATTTAAATCACTAACGGACTGGACTCACTAAAAATAATGATATAAATACACTTTCACTTAGACATATTTTATTAACATTTTTTAACGTAAGTAATATAATTGCGGGAAATAAATCATAAAAATAATGAGTTAACCGTACTGGGCTATTACTTCATGTGTCACACCGCACACGTACAATTTTTAGGCACTTTAATTATAGTAATGATATTGCACTGCCGTTTCCATTCAGATCTTATCTACATTAGACAGTAAAAAATATGAATAAAAATATATGTATAGATAAAATATAATAAAATTATAATAAGTGACACGAAACCCATTTCCCTAAAACTAGACGCCAAACTTATTATACCCTTTTTTCCGTCATTAACATCCTAAAGCTATGCTGTTAACTTGTGTCAGAAAATTTAATTACTTCCTATCCTATTTTAGGGATGACTTAATAGAGAGCACTGACATTATTGAGGCATAAACTTGTTAGGCAGTCGTAGCAATCTGGCCGAACGATGGCCGAACTGTAACAAATATTGTGACAGTTTGTTTCATGATTTTTTCAATTGAGATATCTCACAAAAATAATCTCTTTCTAGACAGGTTTTAATGAAACTTTTTGATTTGATTATAATATATTTGTTTTCATTGAGGGAGAATTTCATTGTGGATGCTCTGGGTATACCTTTGGCTACATCTACGGGGATACGAGCGTTTAGATACTTATTAACTTATACTTATAAAATATATAATCGTTAATAGTTAACAATTACGTGCGAATAATACCTACGGTGAGCGAACATTACAATATTTACTTCCCCGCCTTATCTACCGGCTAGTTTGAAAAAATCTTCGACGGAAAAAAATATTAAATATAAATTAAAATTGTATATCTTGCATTGCTTGTAATGTTTAAGAATTTTGAAACAGATTTATATCACTTAAACTATAACCTATATGTGACATATTCGTGTACTTTGTCAAATCGTTTGCTTTGTCAAGTTTGTTAATTATTTTTTTTCTATTAAAACAGAAAGATAATTAATAAATAACAACGAGACAAAGATTTTAAATGACGTATGGTAGCATTTTTGTTTTAACAAACCTTTGTGGTTTTTAAATGCTACTTGAACTCAATGTTGTACCTATTATGTGTTTAGTCAGTAAATAAATTAAAAAAATAAAAATACGTTAGTTGAACCTTAATAATATATTAACCAAACCCGAAGCGTGTCACGTTTAGGAATGCGGACTTCTTTTTAAATTACTTACAAACGAATGTATTTGGTTATTTGTAACATGAGTACGAAAGTTGGTCTGTTTGTTTGGATTAATATCGGTTCGCTCATTTACGTGAACAAAGTTACGGGGTCAACTAGTTTTACTACATGCGTATATTAGAACATTAAATGAGTGATTTCACCTATGGATTAAAATACTTTTGAATACTTGGGTGTTTGACAAAATGTTCTTTAGATGTATGCCTGATGTTAGTTTCAGTAGTAATATGTTTACTAAACTGAGCCAGCCAGTTCGGACACAATTCGTAGTACCCGTACCGATTACATTATGTTATCTTTTGTTAAACATTTTTATAATCTTACTTTTCTAGTGACAGACAAACGTAACAAATCAGATGCCATAAATTTGTTATAGGTGGAACAAATGACCCGACTTTGTTTTAGATAGGTATTGAAAAAATATTACTAGAAACTGAAACAATGTGAATGCTAAAAATATAAAATATTATATGCCAATTTCTTTTGGTTCCCATACAACGTCTGTCGGTTCAGCTAGTGAATGATAACAATCTAAAACACAAGCTTTCTAATTTTAACACTGTTATTGTATTACCTAAATATTTGCGATAACGTTGGTTTTTATTAATTATGCAAATTGTTCTTTAAAACATGTCTTAATTACATACACAGACAACTATACAGCTGTACCTACTTACTAACTATATAACCTTAAAAACGTACGCTGTTTTTTTACGACTTTGATAGAGACACAAGCACGTTTACACTTAGCCGAAATGCCAACGGTGGTAGTCGTGCGCAGCTAACCTGAAGCCGTTTCAAACCTTACGTAGGTGTGGGCAGCCACAGGGGATGGCGTTCTTAAATAATATTTATAATAATGAATTACGTTAATATAGCGAAATCAGAATTTAAGGTCTCTAAATGATGCAGACTGCAAGCAACAAACTTTATGACTACAAAATGTATAAAATCCACGAACTGGAGCACAAAACGCTTAAAAACTGATCTATTTGAAACGTAATCATCGGTATTAGTCCCTTTCTCTGTCCTATAATCTATTACTTTGTTAGAATAACTATCAATTTCGGAAAATTCAGTCCTCGTCGTCTATTATTATAAGACATTACAACTTCACCGTTGGACGCCACTCCTTTGAACCGCAGATTTTAAATTGCACCGGTAATAAGTTGCAATCTTTTCCGCTTGGCAAATGTCCAAGAGATAGTATCGCGTGGCCAACCCTGTCATGGTACAATGCATCCAACTTATTATGCTAGATATATTCAATTCCTCATTTCATTTTCATGTTAATAATGCTCCGTTCAGTTTTAGGTTTTTATGTATTTTTTGCATAACATTAACATAGAA
>NJDD01002250.1:40821-55302 GCA_002245505.1 Calephelis nemesis | reverse complement strand
TTGATCGCGGGTGCAACTAATTTTAATCACGTTAGTTTTAATTGAAATGACAACATACGTTTGATTGCGACTGAATCGAGTTTCTCTTTTACTTTTTCATACTTCGGTTTACAAAGCCTCCCTTGAAAAAGCCCTTTTGAACTTTAAACCTACAAACAAAAATACAGTTATAATACGTAAAAGCTTAAAGGTATTTAGTAAGGGATTCAGCGATGATGATAGTGATTTATAGTTATTTATAAACTTCTAAAATCCTAAATCTGTGTTAGAAGCATTAGCTGATTTTTTTAATTTTAAACGCTGACGTCACAGTGCGACGAAACTTTTAAAGTTCAACAAAATGAGCTGCTGTTTTTCACTCCTTACGTATTTATGAAGACAGTAGTTACGTAGTAACGTAAACAACTTGACATGATACGGATTGGCATCATAAAGAAATGTTTTATTCAATAACTTTTGTTATTCCTTGTAATGGAAGCGTGAAAATATTTAAAAGTGTATAGAAACTAACAGACCTTAGTTTCTACTTCATTCGTCTCCTCCTTCTATTTATCCTAATACAATAAGACACCCATAAAACATCTAGATGATATAACATATAAGTATGTCAATGCACTTGAAACCGGTAATAAATTATTACGTAATAGCTGACATCGCGGCCAGCGAGCACATTAAATAGTATACGTAAATATCACAGATGAAATATATTTCTCAAATTTCACAATGTCAATGTGATTAACTTGTTACCTTGTGTTCCTAGACTAGGGGTGTGCATACGCCATTGAACATCGGGGTTAGATTTTAGACAGATTTTTGTATATGTCTAAATTTCTGGGACGGTATATGCAGGGTTACTCGTAGCGAGCGCCTAACCTTTCTAGAGCCGCTTTAATACAGCAAAACCAATTTTTTTTTGTTTTACAACTTTTCGAAAATCGCGAAAAAAAAATTGGTTCTTAACACAAAAAGTATATCGTCCTCTGACAAAATGTATGGAGGACCAAATACTTTTTTCGTGGTTTTTAAAAAGTTGCAGAACAAAAATTATTGCTTTGAATGCACTAGAGTCGCCCTAGAAAGAAATATGCATTAGTTACAAATAACAAATCCTCACATAAATTATTGTAAATTTATTTTAAAGTAAGAAAAAAAAAAGACAAGCCCGCTGAGTTTCTTGCCGGATCTTCTCAGGAACGCGGCCGTTCCGATCCGGTGGTAGATTTATTATTATATAGAGCCGTCACAAGTGCCTCTTGTAGGTTTGTGTGAAATAAAGATGATTTATTATTATTATTATTAACCGTGTATAATGAGTCAAATTTATTTTTACTTATTACTGTAAAAATTGTTCTATGTGTTTTACTAAAATTCAAAACATAATTTGATTTATTTATCTAAAAATAATTTGTTTAAAAAGACTTAAAATATTGTAATAAAACGTTTCTAGGATATATTTGAACTTGAAACAATTTTATTTGTAAACTTTGATTACAACTAAACTTCTTACAGGACAGTAATATTGAGTTACTTGTCATTACCAATAAATATTATTTTAATAGACTTTACACACCCATTTTTCGTAATTCAGTTAAACCTTATTTATCAAATCGAGAAAAGAAGGATGCTTTGACTTTTATATTTATTATTATTTCTGATCTGACTTTAAAAAATCGTTTTGAAAGATCTGAAAAATTTCAACAAAAAAAATTTTCAAATTTCAAATTTGAAAAAAAAATCACCAAGTCTGGAGCTGATAATTTAATTCCAAGGAAATTTATCAAAATACTTAATTTTTGTGCACCTTGATAGGTTTACTTATTGAAAATGACTGTATTGTACTATACTAAACTAATTAAACTTTACTGCTCTCAAATTTTGAATCAGTCATCAAGTCCACATATCCTATACACAAAATTGTGACTTAGAAGTAGATAAAATGTTAATTAACGTCTTTGAGTGCAGCCGTAAATGTCCGTTACATATTGAGACCTTTTATAAAAAAAAGTTACTTGCACAATAAGCTTAACACCACTTCCGCAAGACAACAACTGTAACTTCTATTAAGTATAAAGAAGACGTAATGACTGTATTTTTTAAAATTTGTCGAATGCTAATACTTTAGCTAAGTATAAAATTTAAACATTTTTTTTAATTTGCAATTTTCCGCCAAAAAATGTATACGTATTATGGCGTGACAAAACAATAGTAGCTAGTATCTGCTCGACCTTTGTGGAGTGCAGTCGGATTCTCCTGATGATGTTTCGGTTACGAAGCGAAACGTACCTTGAGTTTTTAATAGTGTGTGTATTGTTAGTGCTAATAAAACAGTTTTGTGGTGTGTGTTGTGTGGAGCTGGATATATTTGGGAGTTTTAGCTTCCGATAAGTCCATTTCATTCATAGCGCACTATTTTGCCTGTTTTGTCACGCTATAATATGTATATTTTTTTTTGGCGGAAAATTGAAAATAAATAATTTTATTTAGATTTAAGTATGGATTTCCGCAAAGTAACGCCTTCTTCTATCAATTCTTTAAGTATAAAATATATTTTAACAAAAGAACGCGTGATTAATATGGTCAATTGAAATATCTTCTTATTTAGCATGTACTATGTCCAGTTCAAATAGAAAGTAAGCTATGAAAGTTCATTGTCGCGGCCTTGGTTTCAGTCCCGCCTTCGTTTCTTGTAAGCATAGACTACATGCACTTAGGATAGTAAAGCAGTAAAACTTATTATATACTTACATGACTTTTTATTTTGGTATTGACCAGTCTACTAATCACTTACCTAGAATCCGTACCTAAAGTCTCCTATCTTCGACAAAGCTTGTGTTTCCCAAGGATAGCTATTTCCATAATGAGCTTTCTTTCGTTCCTCATTCTGCAATAACAATTATATAAGCGCATTTAATACGCGGATGCTTTTAAATGTTGTTTATAATTTGTTGTGTTATCTAACAATATAGCAGTATTCCAAGGTAATCAGTAGTATACTCACGCTTCCACTATAACTGTTAAACAATAACACTAAATTAAACAAAATAAAATTTTAGGCCCAGAACACACATACTATATAAATTCATCACCCAGCCATGTCCAGAACATTTGATAGTATTAGCTCATACTCTGACCCTTAACAAACGAAGCGGTCGATTATTGTAAACAAGTAAAACTACTTAAAAACGACTTTAGTTTATATGTTATTGGTATATTTCTAAGTATTAGTACCCCGTGTTGGTCCGGGCTCCTTTGTAGAATAGACCATCTGCCTTCCTGCCAGGCAGCTCGTAAAAGGCGAGCATAGGCTTGCCGTCACTAACACCGTGATATCTGACTAGGTGGTAGAGTTTCGCAGCGACTCACCCGGATTGGTACCACCGCCTTACCTATTCCTGCCGCCATAACGTCATGACGTGTTTCGGTTCGGAGGGTAAGGTAGCCGGTTAACTTTCTTTTGCTCTAGACCTAACATCCCGGCCTCTGGTTGGCAACGCACCATTACCACCTTTGGTGTCTGTAGGCAGCGGGAATTTCTTACCACCAGGAAATCCGTTTGCTTGTTTGCCTTCTAATGTCATAAAAAAACCGTTGAGTAGCACCCACATCACAAGTCTTTATTATTTCACTTGAAGTAGATTAATTCTTGCAATTTGTTAACAAAATTTCCAGAAATCTTCATTTACCTTTCGAAGTCTTCACGGTACATCAAATAAGTATACGCTAATAAGTTTATGCACCAAACAAATTAACCATTGTTAACAACTTTATTTTTTAAGAAAAAGTTGAATTAAATTCTAAGACCTTAAATAATGGAATTAGTTACTTTAGTTTTAATGTGTTTTTAGTGAATTATATATTTATAATGGTAAATCGATGAAAATTTAATTAAAACTTTCCACAAATAAGAAAACTACTTAGACATATTAAAAAATAATAAAGAAGCCTACCAGTTACCAGTTACATTGTATTAGTGGCCGTGTATACGCTGCATTAGATTTGGTGAAAGTTAGGGAACCTTGACCTGGTTTGTCTTACGCCCGAGATGAAACATGGACCAGTTGTTTTATTTTTCTATCCTATGTTATTAACTTTAAAATGGTTGGCAGGGGCTAGTGTGTAAGGCTGAACACCAACAATAATATTGTCTTGGAGATATCTAGCTGGAGCCGAATAGAGTTAAAGAACAGCAACTACTTTCGTCGCTGTTGGGGCACCTTAGAGCCGAGATTTAGAATTGTCTATTTAAATTAACAAATACAAGTGTCCGCTATCCAGGTATTTACCTCATATTAAAAAAAATACGTGATTAATAAAAGTCTGTAGATTTTAGTATTATACACTTCTAACACATTGTATGACTTATTTCATCGGCTAGAACTGACTGTCCTGGTGGGGCCTCTGCTTACCTCTTCCGAGATATGGGCATGAAGACACCTTTATACTTCTATTTGAAAAGCAATCAAGATGGCTATTGGCACCTCCTGTCTCGGTAACTGACATGACAACACGTACCAATAAGAATACATTATTTTTTAGTTTTGATTTTCGATTTCTTTTGAAATTTCAAACTTATGATGAACTAGCTGCGCCCCGCGGTTTCACCCGCGTAAGTCCCAATCCCGCGGGAACTCCGGGATAAAAAGTAGCCTATATGTTATTCTGGGTCTTCAGCTACCTACATACCAAATTTCATCGTAATCGGCTTTGTAGTTTTTGCGTGAAAGAGATTTATAATATTAATAATATTAATATATAATAATTAATATATAATATTAATAAGATTAATTAAATCTTATTAATATATAATATTAATAAGATTTATAATATTAATGGGATTAGTAATGACGCTCAATATCGAGTTAAGAGAAATCAATCTGTACTTAGTTTGTAACTAGAGAACGATAAGTTTATTGTTGTTGTAGTTGTTACGCCTTCTCGGTGTATGATGCGCGCGTACACATCTTGTATGAATGGACGGTCAACCTCCCTAGAGCAATCGCGTAGTTTTGATCATTGGTTACAATTATTATTGTTCTATTTTGATGTGTTATTTTTTGTGATACGTATATCTTTACTTAAACTTTGTACCTATTATGAAAACTGTGCAAAAGAAGTTGAACACAATTTAATATGAATAAAGTTTATATGCAAAGCAAAAGCACAAAAATAATATTTTAGATTAAAATACAATATGTTAATAAAACATTACACACTACCATGCATTTTACAGACATATGTCACATAAATATTGACTCCTCGGTAGTTGAGAGTTTGCGTATAGGGCTAGCACCACCGATCAACCTTGAGGATTAGGATTCCTCGACAGGGGCAGGGCCTCGACGGATAAATAAAATAGTAGTATAGTATAAAAAAGATAGATTGAGGTCAAAGATTTTGATTTTTTACTCATTTACATATTATCAAAAGTTAATATTAGACATAAATATTTTCTAGAACGTGTATATAAATATCCTAGAACTTTAAAACGTATTGCTTTGATTTCGGGAGTTTATTGCTTTGTGATGAACATCAAAATTAATACACTTATGGTTCTTTATGCGCTTATTAAATTTATTTTAACATCTATTTTAGTATTTCTGTACATCAATAACGTCAACAACCATAACTTCTTCTATAAAGGTCCTTCAATGATGAATGCCAAAACATATTTGCTTATCATAAGTTGTGTTGACAGCACGAAGCCAATATCCGTAACAAAACATACAATTTGCTTACTTTGCACTTAGACTCAAAGATTTATGTTATTTGTTCAGAGATATTTTTATTATTACCTATTTATTATTATGTTTTGTTTGTTGCCTAATCTACTTGTATAGTTTCACTAAATATCGAATAATATCATATCTATGAGTGCGGAATTTTGATAACTAATGATAATTTAAATTGAACTTTAAATTTAATTTTACTTTGAATTGAATTGATTTAAGTAATTTAAACAGCCATAATTGAAATCATTATGTTTGTTTAACTCGAAAGAAATTAATTAAAAACTACACAACATTATTTGAGCTCAAATTACTATTAACTTTTATAAACGGTATTAGAAAAAACAGTATTGTTATTTTGGTACTAGATTTCTTTTGGGAATTAGAAAAATATTAGAGATCCTTTTGGGCCTGCCTGTGAACCATAGCTTTCTCGAATCTATTATTAAAAATATGCTTAATCACAAAAATAATAAAACCGGAATATGTTTTAAATCAAAATGTATTTTGACCTAAGATACAAAATAACAGGAATAATGTTAAATGTAATTTTACGAAATGCCTAGGATGAACAAAAAGTACATGTGCTAGTAACTTATTTATGCACTTCTATTTATAAACTTCTGCATAAATTATTATTTCAATGTGGTGAACGGATAGTTTGAATAATATATTTTGTGCCCGATAGTAAAATGCAGGCAAAATTTGTGAAAAAAAGTAGTCAAATATATTTTTTTAGATACTGAAACATTTTTGCAAAGTATTATTTTAAAACATGTCTTTATAAATATAATCATTTGGAAACACAAAACTCTTTTATTATAAATATTTGGAAACACAACTTAGAAATAAATAACATAAACGTTTGTTGGACTAGTTATGAAGTGCGGTATTTTTATATTCAACTTATTATTTTTTAATTTTAACTTATACTTACTTATGACTTTTGAAACATTCAAAAGAGGCACGTTTTTATTCCCGATAAATCGGCAACGCATGTGTGATGAGGTATTGCGGATTTCAGTTGACCACTTACCATTAGTTGACCAACTTGCCAGTTTACCTCCTCAGTTACAAAATAAAAGTTGATAATTAATAAATAGCTTGTCCAGAGTAACAAACAGATCCTAGAACATCACCACAAGTATCAAAACTTTTCAATCCTTGTTGTTACCTATTTGATATTACAAAACATTCCCACCTCCATATATAAGCGTGGCGTCCAGGCCGCATCTCACTTTATCCTCGACTTTGAAACCGACAGGATCTCTCTGAAAATGAAAGTTTTGTGGACGGTCCTCGCTGTCGCCGTGGTAGCCTGCCATGCAGCCCCGGGTCCCTCAGAAGAAGATGGTAGAATAGAACTGTTTTCAGGAGTTGCCATCGAAAAGTAAGTATTTCGTTTATTATTCCGCATTTTTTCTCCAATATAAGGTTACATTGTTTCATCAATCGATGAAATCTCTTCCTTGACCGATTTTGATGAATACTACAATTTTAATACATTCGGTTTGCAGACACATTTCTTTAACGATTGATTGTATTGTATAATATGTAGTATCTTTGTATGTATTAACGTATAATATGTATGCGTTAGAGTTTGTCTAGAAAGAAAATTTGGTTTTTCCAATTTTCTAATAAAAAATATGTTGCTCGGAATAGGATATGTATCCGGTTGGCGATAGGCTTGCCACCTATCACATTGTGGGACTTATTGTATTCGGCTAGTCGTGGGCCAGGGCAGGTTGTGACTCTACCTACATCTTCGGGGATATGGGAAATTATCGCGTTATCGCGTGAAGATACTTATATATTCCTACAAACATTTATAACTCATTGTAGTCCTACAGCTTTTTTTAAAGTAGCTATAGTATATGTTCATCAAATTTCGTCAAATTTGGTCTGGCGTCGAAACATCACATACAGACAGACTTTCGCAATTTGTAATATTGATATTGATTAATTAATAATTGCATTCTTTGAATTATTGGCTAAGGAACTACTCACGTACGCTAACACCTCGCCAAACGGTCGCTATATTTAATAAATATACATTTTAATATTTTTTATAAAATATAGATATATTTAATTATTGAGGTTAGCAAAATGTTTTGTGATAGGTGTCAGTCGCATCAACACTAAGAAGTAAAAAAACATAAAGACACCGAAATGAGTTTGACAAACATTCAGACGGTAACATATACACATATATTTTAATAAAGCAAATGATCAAAGTACGTATTTTCCACTGGTGGTGGAGTGCTCGGCACCAACTCACCAGAGTAAGAATCCACCTCATTGCCAGTTTCTGCCATCATGATGGGAGTGTTTGGCACGTGAACGTGTTCTGATTCCGATAGTAGGACAGTGGGTGGAGTCGCACGTGTGTCCCACATTCCTATCACTCAACACCCTGGCTGCAGAAAGCGGACGATATCCGATGTATATAGGCCACGGTTCTCTTGTACCATCTACTATTGTCAAGTTTGTTTATAGAATCTCTTTAGATTCCAATACCACGACCAACTGTTGTGTACAGACAACAGTACGATAAAACAAAGTCACAGCCAATTGCCAACACTGTCGGAGGACGTGCCGCAAACCGTTTTTCCATTTAAGAAAGCCCTGTCACCCTTCCGAAGTGATGTACCGTGGCGAAACCATTGTTTTGGAATTTCTCTAAACACGTACCACGTAAACTCGTTATACTACCTAAACATAAGTGCGTGAGTATATATATATATATACATATATGTGCTAGGGTTCTGTAGCTAACTAATAGTTTTCTGTTTCCATCTTTTAATTCAACTTGTATTTTTTCAGAAATATTTAAAGCATATCCTAAAAAATGGCTTTGAGGGCATACTTTTTGTAGCAATTTAAACTAGGAATTGATTTAGTTAAGGATGAGTTTCATCCCAAATATATTTTATTTAACTCCATCCCATACTTTTGTATCGTCTCAGTAGTCTAGCGGTCGAGGTTTTGGACTTAACTTCATGAGGTTTCGGGTTCGATCCCTGGATCGGGCAACAAAAGAAAATGTGACTTTTTCGGTTTTCTAATACATAGTACGCAATCCCGAGCACTTTGTCCGAATTGAATTGAATTTGTGAACGGTTGGCAATGGGCTTCCTATTACATTGTGGGATTTAATGTTTTTGTCTAGTCGTGGATGCCCTGGTTGTGCCTCTGCCTACCTCTTTGGGAATGTAGGCATTAGACACTTTAACACTTCCGTTAGAAAAAAACGAAAGTTTCGTTTATTTCCGATTGACTGATTTCATATAGCTTGAAATCACGGCTCGCTGCTGTCGTGTTCCGATCTAGCGTGTCTGGTGTCCGGTTACCTGACACAAGAGTCTGCGTGCTTTTCCCTCTAATTCGCAACTCACCATTATAACCTTTTGTTGGAATTAAAGTAAGTTAAATTCCGTCTAATTTATTGCTTCCAAAAACGGATTAAAATTTACTCATTGTCAGTGACATATTTTTTAACCGACTCTTAAAAAGGAGGGGGTTCTCAATTCGACTGCATTTTTGATACACTTTTCCTCGGTTTTTTTAAAAGATAGCTTATCATTCTGAGATGCTCCTACATTAGTTTTACCATGATCTGACTAGGGTTTTTTGAGTTAAACTCAATATTGTATAATTTTTTCACAAAAAGTGAAAAATGTTTGAATTACTAAGTGTAACTCAAAAACTGCTTGCAGGATGTCGATAAAATTAATGTGGGACCATTTAGGAAGCATTTGCTGTTTTTCATAATCTGTAGGTATCCAATGTAACAGCTGAAGTCGGTTTTTGCAATTTTACTGCGCATAAATATTTGTCATTATTTTTACAAGAGCCGCCAGCGAAAGTTCGAGGACTTTTTTTCGCAAAAGGGAAAAGATTTCGTTTCCAGATGACAAACGTACTCTTTTCAACTGAGGTGTCTGCAGTCGTCACTTATTTCTTACCTTCATTGAAAAAGGGAGAAGGAATTCCTTAGCAGCTTTCTAAACTGTAAAATCTCAAGTCACGATATGCAATCGTCAAAAGACTCTTTAACAAATTATTGTTACACAACTAAAGCCTGTTATTATGTTACAATGAATAGGGCATTTATCTCATTTAAGATAATGCTATTATTATTATTTTTATTCTGTTTTTTTGAAATAAAAAACGTTTTTCCATTTAAGAAAGCTCTCTGACCCTTTGAAAGTAATTTAAAGTAGCGAAGGCATTGATTGTTTTGGAATATCTCTACATACATTTATCGACTCTGTGGTCTAACGGTTCAGTTGTTGGACTTGACTGCATGAGGTCCCGGGTTCGAATCCCGGGTTGGGGTACAAAAAGAATATTGGATTTTTCCAATTTTCTAATTAAAAAAAATGTTGCTCGGGATTGGAAAAGTGTCCGGTTGGCGATAGGCTTGCCACCTATCACATTGTGGGACTTAGTGTCTTCGGCTAGCCCTGGTTGTGCCTCTGCCTACCCCTTCGGGGATATGGGCGTGAAGATACTTCTTTTTTATATATTTATACTTTCAATAGGATCCTTTTTCTTTAAAAAATAAGAGTAAATTAAAATTAAATAAGTAGTTTTGCGCAAACTCACGAAATTAAAAAAAAATTTTCGTATAAACATGGCTTGAATTTGGCAATGTAAAAACTAATAGAACGCTGTGACCCAACTCACGCAAAAATGCTTCCCAGTCAGTTCGTCACGTTTTAATATATTGAATTTGGTAAAATCATAATATTTTTTTACATATTTTATACTACCAGTGTTGTTATGCGACGAGAGCTGTTTTTTATTTGAATCCTATTAATATTATAAATGCGAAAGTTTGTATGTATGGATGTATGGATGTATGGATGTTTGTTACTCTGTCACGCAAAAACTACAAAGCCGATTACGATGAAATTTGGTATGTAGGTAGCTGAAGACCCAGAATAACATATAGGCTAGTTTTTATCCCGGAGTTCCCGCAGGATTGGGACTTACGCGGGTGAAACCGCGGGGCGTAGCTAGTTTAACATAAGCCGTATCTCGCTCCATATTATCTCGCCGGATGAGAGGTGGGGAAATAGATCGATTATTATGTTTAATTATTTTTCAAATATACGAAATGTAATTTTATGTTTCAGGGATGCATCTGGAGAAGATAAATTGAACGTTAAATTTGAACCTGGAGAACTACGAGAGGCGGCCAGAACATTTGAAGAAGGTAAGAAGATGATTTCTGAATTTTTGTGTCTAAATTTCAAGAAGGTGAGCAAGTGATTTCCGTATTGATGCAAGCTCTGGGGGGTTACAATAAGCTCTTATAACAGTATTATTTTAATAATACCAATTGTCATCGAAGAAAGACAACCTTATGATGTATACCATACAGTTTCCTGAACTGCGTGTTTGTATGAAAAGGGTAATGAATGCGAAGGCAGCAAAACAGGTTTGTCAGGATCGTGAGGTCTGGCACTCGATACTCTCTGCCTATCCCGTAAGGGACTTGGCGTGAAGATATGTGTGTATAAAGTTGTTAATAAAGGCGGATATTTAGAAAGATGGAAGCAATACCACAATAAGCGTTCATGGTAGGGCACACCATAAACTCCCTGAACCTACACCGATGGAGTCGATTGCTGCACGTTTGTTTGACATCTACAGAGTGCGTAAGATGCGTTCTCTCGCCCCAGAACGACAGTACTTAAATAGGCTTCTCATTCAGTGTTCATCAACTTCCAATATAATAGTCCAATTCAATAAATCTCTTCCAGGTGGGTAAACGGTCAAAACATTAAACTACTAATCTTATTTTGGATATTTTTTGTGGTACCTATGTGCTTTGTAAATTGTCCCATAATTTTTCAAGTTATAAGATTTGTAGTTTACAAATTACAGACATATAAACACGTAGTATATATATATTTTTTATGATATTTGAAGGCAAACAAGCAGACGGATTTCCTGGTGGAAAGAAATTCACGTCGCCTAGAGGCACCAAAGCTGGTAATGGTGCGTTGCCAACCTGAGGCTGGGATATTAGGCCTCAAGCAATAGTAAGCATACCGGCTACCTTGCCCTCCAAACCGGAACACGTCACGACGTTACGGCGGGAGGAATAGGTAAAGCGGTGGTACCAATCCGGGTGAGTCGCTGCGAAACTCTACCACCTAGTCAAATGTCATGGTGTTAATGACGGTAAGCCTATGCTCGCCTTTTACGAGCTGCCTGGCAAGGAAGGCCGATGGTCTATTCTGCAAAGGAGCCCGGACCAACACGGGGGGGCATAACGAGTTCCTGTGAAGCTAATATAATATAATTTCGTAACACACCAACTAAATATTCATTTCTGATATATGTACAGATTTTCAATAATTCGTGCAGCCATGTCATATGAAGTAAAATAAATGAAGAATTTATTTAATTCTGTTAATAAAATATTTGTTTATATGTATATAATTTTACTTAAATAATCTTAATATTTCTATTTATTTAAGAAAATGTGCTCGTTTTTCGTTATTTGAAAAGTTTTTTTATGGACAAAAAAGAAGCACAACCTAAAAATTTACAAGTAAATTGAAATTATTCTTTTTAAAAGCTTTCTACAAATGTTATGCGGTGGACAAGAACAGTATTTATGCGGCGATATCATTTAATCACACTTCACATTTAACCGTGGGTAGGTCACATATACATACATACATTATATACATTATAATTTTAATATTATATATTGGTCTACATTCATTAGACACCTGTAGACCAATTACAGTTATAAAATACATTAGACAGGTGTCTAATGTATATAGGTATATCGTCTTTTGTTGCACAAACACAAACGAGCACTATAAAAAGTTTGATCATATTGTAGGACAAGATGTAATGTGTCAGAACAGATCGCGATAATTAACGATACGTACTTACAATTTTGATGAAAATATTTGAAAATTGTTTGCAATCGGCCTAAAGTCTGTCTAGATTTAATGAACTTTATTAACGAGAAACAATACAATTCTCGATCAAAGTCTCAGCAACTGTTGAACTTGTTACCAAAATCTACAATGATGTAGATGAAAAGAAAACAGGAAAAAAACGTTATAAAGTGCTATATTGTGCAAACTTTAAGACATTGAAATTGCAAGTAATGTACATAAAATGTTTTAATCCCGTCATAACAATCGTCAACAAATCGCTGAATCTTAAAGTTCTACGAGTAATCTACCGTCCGCGTCAGTTACGGATTTTCGCAAGCTTCTATTGTAAGTTTTTGTGGTTTTTTATCAACATAAATAATATTAATTAACTAAATTTGTGTTTACAGACTAATGGCACCAGTCTGTTTAACTTAGGCCATAAAACGATAAAGTAATTCAAGATACTTACCTAAAATGATTTAGTTCTCCGCAATATCTGGTTTCGTTGTTGTATGTTTTGGGATCTGGTCCAAGCTACTTCGCAGAGTAGCCTTCTTGCAGTCAGGTCGCATAAGGCGAGCATAGACTTACCGTTACTAACACTGTGACATTCTACAAGGTGGCAGAATTTCGCATCGACCCGCCCGTATTGGTACTACCGCCTTACCTATTCCTGACGTCATAACGTCAATGCTTGTCGTTGACGTGTTGCGGTTTGGAGGATAAGGTAGCCGGTAAACTTACTTTTGTGTGAGGCCTAACATCCCGGCCTAAGATTTGCAACGCACCGTGGTAATGGTGTTCTCAATGGCTTTGGTGTCTCTAGGCGACGTGAATTTCTTAGCATCAGGAAATCCGTCTGCTTGATTGCCTTCCAATATCATAAAAAGCAATTTAAAAGTAACGGAAACCTATAATGTAATACCTACTTGCAGCTGAAAACTATAAAATCGCAACTTACAATTAATAAGATGATATCTAAGAGATGGCACACAAAAAATACTAAGATTTATTTCTTGACTATCAGCTATCATGACAAACGTGTATAAACAAGATTAAAGCAAAAATAATTATCGTAACAGGAGCATTTCATGGTGCCTACGGTTCGCAGCTTACCTCGTAACGTGGACACAACCGTCTAACATTCACAAGTAAATACAGTGTGTGATAAACAATAGGCACGGTTGTTGTCTTTTGGATACAGGAAATAATCGTGAATTAAACAAACAGGGAACACATTGTCAAGCCGAGTTTAACAGGCTGTCAGTTAGCCGACGACATCACATTTGGGAACGGATTTCCGCGGCAAATTAAATAAAAAAAGAGCTTATTACTTTGTTTGGAACATAAAATGGCTGGCGTGTACCTATTCCATGTTCAAATATCACAAATTTCATCACGATCGTTTCAGTACGTTTGACGAGGCCGACAGACTAACAAAAATATTTTTAAAAATGCTTAAAATATGCTCTGCTGTATATTTTGAGTTCAGTTTTATTTTTTTAGCATTTTCAACATTGAATGTAACTACAGAGTTTATTCTCCAACAATTTAAATAGAAAAAAAAACACTGAAAAAAATTTGTATCTGGTGAAGCAAACATAATATTAAAAACTAATGTTCACGTTAATAAAAAAATGAAGTCGTGTATAAACAAAAAACAAAATCAATAAACTAAACTTTCCAGTGGAAATTCCATTCTGTACACGAGTAGCGTTTGAAATATGATCTTGAATTGTAAAAAAACACGCAATCATAATAGAAAGGGAAACCGTCCGTCGTCGGTTCGACGACCTGTTACATGAGTTACGTGCGAGACACGGTCAAGGCCACTGCGGCCACGG
>NJDD01002250.1:1390-18109 GCA_002245505.1 Calephelis nemesis | reverse complement strand
GGCTGGTAGAGAATGTTAGCGCATTAAGCTCGCCTTTTGTATAACATATAGAAATATGGTGTACAATAAAGATTAAAATAATAATAAATAATAATAGACGCCTATGATGATATAAATGAATGATAATGTAAGGTAGGCAAGTATGTAGTGCTAAAAATAGAGGAGTTAATAATAATTTGAGCAGAATGACGGAATGGTGATGATTTTTTTATGCACTTACTAAACTAACTTTGAGTTATCCTTATCTTCTTTCAACGAAAGTGATAGAAAAAGAGACTTTTAATATGTACTGAAAATGTAGTTTTATATTTAGGACATTTCTATGGACGTTTAATCTATTAGTCGCAAAACGTAGATTAGAAACGTCACAATTGGACATGTCCAGACTAATCTGAAAAGTCTAAAATGTTCCATCCCTTTTATTTTCGTTTCATTTAAAAAATATATCATGCATCTGAAATAAGTTTAGTTTGTGAACAGTAGAATTACCACCGACATCAAATCAAATAGTAATTTAAAAAATAATAAAGTGTGTGTGTCAGCTACGAGGCACGATTGGAGTTTACTCCTTACGAAATGTATCTTGCAGCATACATGTCTCCTACAGCAGATTTAGTTACGTTAATTCTTCTTAAATTAGTATGATCGCAGACATTAGAAGTGTTATCAAAATAGTCAGTATTTTGATAGATAGCGACTCCTCCTGCACGGAGACTACGAAGTATTGCGCAGGAGGAGATATATGGGAATGAGATACGCTGTGTAATGTATTTCCATCTCATTCTTTTAGACGTTCAATCCTATAGATATATATGTTTGTCTCTTTCTACGTAACGCCTCAACATTTCGTGTTACACTTGATTTTACTCCTCATAAAATTTCCGTACCGGGCCTTATAACTCAAATCGTTTCTTAAGAAGTAAAATCCGAAAGTGATAAACAAGAATGATTGTTTTATCTAGTATGCTCAGCACCCTCAAAATGCAAGTTTTCCCATATCACACATGAAATAAGTGAAACATTAAAGAATTTATTTACCTTAGCTCATAATATATTATACTAGCAGCAGTAGAAGGGAATGAGTGGTATTACTGCGTCACACGCGTGACGAAGCGGAATCATCACATAGCTTTCTGCTGTACTCAAAGTGTTACACGCATGTCTGACACACGAATAAGTAATTTTATTGTATTAAGAACATTACTTATGTCATAACTCTCACATATCATAGTTGTAAAAACATTAGCAAAATGGGAAATAGGCGATAGAAATAAATATTTATCATGTACTTGTATTAAAAAAATGAAATACAAACAAAAAGTTGTATTTCTTTATAGTGAAAAGGTAAGCAGAGGCACAACCAAGGCACCCACGATTAGCTGAAGACACTGAGTTGCACTATGTGATAGGTGGCAAGCTTATCACCAACCGGGCACACATCCAATCCCAGGCATTGTTAATTTTATTAGAAAACTAGCTGACCCGCAGACGTTGTTCTGCTATGAAAAAAATGGGGTGAGTCACCCTTATCACTAAGGGGTATGAAAAAGATTCAGATAAAAAATAGATGTTGGCCGATTCTCAGAACTACTCAATATGATCACAAATTTTCATGAAAATCAGTCAAGCCGTTTAAGAGGAGTATGGGAACGAACACAATGTCACAATGACACGAGAATTTTATATATAAGATTGAAAATATGTATTTTTTATGTTTGGTTGCCCGACCTGAAAATCGAACCCGGGACCTCAAGAAGTCAAGTCCAATGCCGGACCACTAGACCACAGAAGTGTAACAATAAACCTATCATCGACGATGCCTGAATAAAATTCATCACCTAAGAACGTAATGAATTAATCAGCTTCTCTTAGACGCAATTTCGAATAAGCACACTCGATCCCACAACCGCGCCCATTCATCACCGACATGCGGTGATAATTACCATTTCAAATCGCTCCTTCTGATGTAAATTACGGCAGAAATTATGTGAATCTCTTCCTTTAATATTCTGCGAAGCTCGAGAATATTTGCAACGTACTAAAGTGCGGTTTTTGTGTTTCGCTGGCATGACGTAATTGAATTTTATTACAAAACTAGCGCCGCCCCGGCTTCGCACGATTATGAAATACGTATACTAGCTGACCCAGCAAACTTCGTATCGCTTGACATTAATGCTTCGACAGTAGCGCAGTCTGTCGGATTCGATGTGAAACATTCCAAAATCAACAACGACTTATTATTAAAAAAAGATTTTTCAGTGACATACACACTAGTATACATGAGTAATATATATACATAAAGATTAATAAGTGACGTCAAAACTTTGGACCCCTTTTTACGAAAATTGCGTGGACGCAGAAGCATTAAATTAGGCACACTTATAGTTTGTGTGTAGAAGTACAGAACGCTAATATTTTTCAATAATAATGCTTATAAAGTAAATTAAATGTATAAATAAAACATTACCCACACTACCATGCTTTTGACACACACAAACAAATAAATTGATGATAACGTTATAAGATCACAGGTCTTGAGAAATGAAGATGGCGTTCTTATCAACAAGATATTAAAATAACTAGTGGTTTAACTGATAATATACTAATATAACTATTAAGATTTAAGCTCACAAATGGACATAGGGACAGAGAAAGCTACTGTGTTTTAAACTATGTAATACCGCCTCGTTGGTCGAGTGGCTAGCGGACACGCCTAACTACATCGACCAACTGCGAGGCTCGGGTTCGATTCCCGACGGGGGCAGGCATTTGTGTGATGAACATTTGAATGTCTGCATTTCCGGGTCTGGGTGTTTATTAAATTTATTCTGGTATCTATTTAAGTATTTCTATGTATTAAAATCGTAGACTAACACCCATAACACAAGCATATAACTTGCTTACTTCGGGTTTAGATTCAATTTGTGTGACTTGTCCAAGGATATTTATTTATTTTATATTTTAATAACCGACCCGGCGAACTTCGTATCGGTTGATATTAGCAGGTACTAAAAGTTAGTATTGATTGCCAGTATGGAAGCATTGTGTTTGGATTTTCCTCGAAATTTCCCGTTTTTTCATAAGAACCTTCTTCTGATAACTCTATCAAGATGCGATGACTGCGCGAAAACGATAATTCATTTTTATAATTAAAGATTGTTATTTAACTCTTCCAAAGAAACTTGTAGAAACTACCTATTTCTATTTCCAAGGTCGTTTTTCCTGTAAATTGGTTAACTAGCGGTTTTTTATGTGTAACGGACACATAAATACAGACATACATACATCACTGACTTACTGGCGTTAGTGTACACGCCTAACATATTTTCATAGCGATCATACGTATCTGTATTTTCAATTGCTTGACATATTATGTATACTGGTATCTATCTAAGTTATATACCTTCATAACACAAGTATATAATTTGCTTATTTTGAGATTATAAAGACCAAGATCGTTACGTTTGGCACTAAATACTCTCTGCCTACCCAGTAAGGGACTTGGCCTGAAGATATGTATGTGTGCACGTATTTTAAAACTTTGTTACACTTATTTTGAGATATCTGTTTATTAAACTCTTTCACATTTGTATTAGTTGTTACATAACAAAAGTTTTTTCCATTGCCATCTTCTAGTTTAAAAATCAAGATAATTAAACTCATTCTAGATGGTTTCAACTCTGCTTCAGACTGGCAACATCTTTAAAATTTTCAGGGTCTATAGGAAACTATTTATTACTATCAGAAAATGCATCTGTGTGCTTGTCTTTTTTCAAAAACGGTTTTTTGTATACTTAATGATTGTGTACAAAATGTGAAAGATTTAATAATACTAGTGGTCGCTCATTGGTCGAAATTCGAACATAATAAATTTTAATATCTTGTTGATAAGAACGCCATTTTCATTTCTCAATACCAACTACTTTGTTTTCAAACTTTTTAGTGCGCCATCTGTGATCTTTTATCGTTATCATCAATATATTTGTTTGTGTGTGTCAAATGCACGGTAGTGTGGGTAATGTTTTACTTATTGTTTTAATGTACTTTATAAGCATTATTATTGAAAAACATTGACGTTCTGCATTTCTCCTACACTTAAACTATAGGTGTGCCAGATTTTATACTCCTGCATTACAAAGGGATCCAAAATTTTGGCATCACGTATATATAGATTTGCATTTGCCATATTTGCGTTTAAAATATTTGCGTTTGTAATATTTGCGTTATAAAATGTTTGCAATATCTAACCCCTCAAATGCACTTTCAAATGCAATTTCGTCCCCAAATGGATTTGTGGCTGAGGTGCGGAGAGCGGAAAAATGTCATGTCCAATAAGTTGATTGATGAAATATCGAGTCATTCTAACAATTGGATTGTACTAGAGTGTGATTGATTTGTGTCGATGTGGCTTTATCTGATTGGATGTACAGATTAAAAATTAATATATAGGTGTTATGTTGTAGCTCTAGTGTTATGTACAACAGGTAATTAATCTGTGTAGTGATTTAAGGTTTGACAGTTTTTTTATTGGAACGCAAACAAACAGACGGATTTTCTGATTGTAAGAAATTCACGCCGCCTAGAGACACCAAAGATAGTAATGGTGCGTTGCCAACCTGAGGCCGGAATATTAGGTCTCAAAAGTAAGTTTACCGGCTACCTTATCCTCCGAACCGGAAGACGTCGTCAACAGCAAGTACTGAGGATATGGCGGCAGGAATAGTTAAAACGGTGGTATCCATCTGAGGGAGTCGCTGTGAAAATCTATGACAGGGGTGGGCAAGTTACGGCCCGCGGGCCGGATCCGGCTCTTGAAAGGTTTTAATCCGGCCCGCCGAGGGTTTTTTTAGAAAAAATGTGAGCCTCCTTAAAAAAATAATGGTCGTAATGTTAAAAGATTATTGAAATTTGAGCAATTAAGGTACTGGATCGATACTTCAAACATTTATATTGCGTATTGCACATGTTATGACTTCATAAATAGATTTTATTTTAATAAAGGATTGTAAAATAAAATAGAAAATGCTTTGTGTTATCTTTATACAACTTTTATAATCGTAACATTTACTGCTATTTTTAGGTGTTTTAATTTACTGCCCGCCTCAAGATTAACTATAATTTACTGGCCCGCCACTAATTTTTTTTTAACTTACCGGCCCGCGGTCAAAAGAATTTGCCCACCCCTGCTCTATCACCTAGTCAGATATCACGGTGTTAGGGACGGTAAGCCTGTGCTCGCCTTTAACGTGGTGGTGGTGGTCTGTCCTGTTTTCATTAGGGTCTAATCCCCGAATATGTGCCAGTGTGGTTACTCATTTACTTACTGTTTTTACAATGTTTTTTTTATATTCATTAAATGTTTAATTATCAAAACAAACAATTTTTTAATGCAATGTTAGCTTCAGCTGCTTGTTCGCCTTCCAGTATTATAATACAATTGAAATTTGTTTTTAACATACCGGAGATTAGTAAATACATAATGTTGTCTTTGATCGCACATCTATGTAAAGAAGTAAAGTAAAATATAGTATCTTCACGCCAATATCCCGAATTGGGCAGACAGAGGCACAACCAGAGCACCCACGATTAGCCGAAGACACTAAGTCCCACAATGTTACAGGTGGCAAGCCTGTCGCCAACCGAGCACATATCCAATCCCGAGCAACTTTTTTTATCGTTAGAAAATTATAAAAACCAAGTTTTTTTGGTTGCCCAACCCTGAAATCGAACCCGGGACCTCATGTAATTAGCTCCAACGCCTGGAACACTAGACCACAGAGGCGATTATTACTTACATCGATGTGGTTACAAAAACTATATCAACTACTAGCTGCGCCCCGCGGTTTCACCCGCGTAAGTCCCAATCCCGCGGGAACTCCGGGATAAAAAGTAGCCTACCAAATTTCAATACCAAATTTCATCGTTATCGTAGTTTTTGCGTGAAAGAGTAACAAACATCCATACATCCATACATACAAACTTTCGCATTTATAATATTAATAGGATATAAACTGGCTATATAAACCTATCCTGATTTCTAAAATGTAATGTATTTGTAGTTTATTGCTGGACGAAGACGTAATATGGCTTTAGTGGTGCGTTATTCACTGGATTCCTTTTCGTACAGTATTTTATTGAACTACTGCAGCTGAGAATGAAATTGCCGTAATATTTTACTGGATTGTTCTAGTTTAGTTTTGTTAGACGTTGGGGGAGATTCGGCTGAGCATCAACTAAACTTATAGAAGGTGTATGGTATCTTTTTCTAACAAAACAAAAGTGATGGAACATTTTAGGCAAGTTAAGTTAGTCAGGTAATTCCAAAACTAAAAAGTTGCAATGATACCCAATCTAATCTATATATGATAATATGTGTAATGTGGCTAAGAATCCTCTCGATCACGTCAGCTTTCACAGCAATCCGAATCGAAACTGGTTTACCAGTTCACACAGACACACACAGACAGACACACACACATGTGTGTATGTGTGCGACATACACACACGCACACGTACAGAGACGCACATATACACACACAGAGACGTAGACACACGGAGATATGCATACACGCTCGCTCACGTATACACGCACGCACACACACATACACACGCGTAAAATTTATAACAAGCCTCTTAAAAATAGCTTTTGACGTCTTCAAGCAATGTGTTACGGTGTATTGGATTGATCTTTAGAGATCAGCACCAAACGTGTTTTGTCTCTTTCTTGTGCTTGCATTGCAATAATTTATAATAGTTTAGTATTGTTATAAGTTTTTATCAATTTCTCGTTTTCCACCAGGCAAGGCGTCAACTTCAAGCAGCGGGTTGCTTGTCGGAAGGAGAAAGTGTTGCGTCTCTTGGGATTGGCCCTCCTATGATGCTGGGAGGACCCTCTGGCCTAATAGGAGATAGAGGTAGCTGCAGTGCTGATTCAGGAGTCAGAGGTACTGACTTAGCTGCACATTTTATTATTTTCTATTGACATTGAACAAATGACAACCAGTCAATTGACTTTTTGAAAACATTATAAGAGATAGTGGTCCGGGTGTTGGACTTGACTGCATGAGGTCCTGCGTTCTAATCCTGGGTCGGCCTGCAAAAAGAAAATTGGATTTTTCCAATTTTCGAATAAAAAAGAAAAAAATGTTGGTCGGGATTGGAAATGTGCCCGGTTGGCGATAGGCTTGCCACCTATCACACTGTGGGACTTAGTGTCTTCGGCTAGTCGTGGGTGCCCTGGTTGTGCCTCTGCCTACCTCTTCGGGGATATGGGCTTGAAGATACTTTTGTTTTAAATAAGAGATTGATTTAGAAGAACTTTTCTAATGGTAGCAATTCATGTCGCCTATAGACACCAAATGTGTTATTGGTACATTGCTAACATGAAACTATGATCTTAAGCTTATGTAGGTATATTAGCTACATTAAGCTCTAAAATCAAACACGATAATAGCGACCACTGTCGCTATGGCAGCAATAATTAGCAAGGTGTCAATCCTGATGAGTCACAAGACTAGTTCCTGGTAATTCATAATGTAAGCACAGTAAAAACACGCATCTATGGTCTAGCCGTCCAGGTGTTGGATTTAACTTCATGAGCTCACGGGTTCTATTCCCGGTCGGGCAATTGAAAGAAAATGCGGTTTTTCAAATTTCTAATAAAAATTTGGTGCTCGGGATTGGGTATGTGTCCGGTTGGTGATACGATTGCCACCTATTTTCATTGTGGGACTTAGTTTCTTCGGCTAATCGTGGGTGCCCGAATTCCTCAAAAGCCAAAAAAACCAGGGCGGTTGTGACTCTGCCTACATCTTCGGGGTATTGGCGTGAAAACATTTTACTTTTACTTTAAGAATTGTAAGAAACCGACTCCGATTTCAGTAAATCATCTACACATCTATGTACACAAAAATTTAGTATTTTCCTTGATTTCATTATGATACCATCAGATCCAGACTTGGTAGCACTGGTCCGAACCAATGAAATCCGAGGACCTGTATCCGGTATTGAACTATACCAATAATGGATCCATTTTCTGTTATATTGATGTTCCGGTTCGGAGGGTAAGGTAGCCGGTTAACTTATTTTGCTCGAGGCCTAATATCCCGGCCTCTGGTTGGCAACGCACCATTACCACCTTTGGTGTCTCTAGGCGGCGTGAATTTCTTACCATTAGGAAATCCGTCTGCTTGTTTGCCTTACAACATCAATAACTATACTACACTAGTACTTTACTAGCAAAATAGGAAACCTTTCAAGGAAGCCTTCCAATGTTATAATATATATAACACTTTATTAATTATTTAAAGCCCCCTATCCAAACACAAATAATATTACATAATCGTACCTACAATTAAAAACTTTACTTAACCCTTACACAATCTATCTGTAATATATCTCAGAACCATCTTGATAATGTCAACTTTCGTTTAGGAGTTATGATGCCATAAATAGACACACAGACACGCCAAACTTAAAACATCCTTAATTTTTCGTCAAGAGTTAAATAACAAGAAAACTTGTTTAATTAAACCCACGAAAACTTACATGTAACAAGTCTGTGATAACTTGTAAGCACTACTCAATTTCAGTGTACCTGAGGCTTAAAGCTCAAGATCTATCCAATATGGTTACCATGCCAACGGGCGAGCTTATTGCTCGGGAACGATAAGGGGATTACATTAAGTAATTAAATAAAATTGGTTTGGAATCGGATTTTGTATAAACATATACGTTGCTTTATCGTAATTGAATTAAACTTACGTTTATCCGTAAATAAAATTCGGTGTTTATTTTTATGCAAAAATAAAATCAAAAGAAAATATTGAAAATCAGCTTCTATTGCTAGTTAAAGACAAAGACTTTCTAGAAAGTCCTTTCATAAAATGTCGGTAGCAGTGAGATTTCTGATATTGCTATTCGTGGAGGGCAGAAACTTTTTTTTTGTTTATTAGGTCTACAATAAAGAGATACAACTTTTATAATACATATTAAATTAATCCTTATGAAAGAAACGTTTTCCAAGCTGACCTCTTCTAGATGTAAACACAACATGCTAAATGAATAATAACCGTTCCTAATACTAAATAAAATTTTAATATAATCATCTAATAAAACATTTTTTTTAAACTGCTTTTGATAGAACGTAGGGAACCACTGAAGATATCCAAGCTAGTACATTGGTTAACGGTTCTTGCAATTCGATAGGTAAGCGAATGTCGTCCCAAATTAGTTCTCATGTCAGACAAGTGTACAGTCTTGTGTAATCGTGACCCGGGTCTAGGTATAGAGATAGTGTCTACTTGTATCTATCGTTCAGTAATGACCATTATTCCATTACAAACGATCTAGATGGTTGTAAATACGCTTTCTAACAAAGGTTACCTTGGTGGAAACTTGTTTCCATCTTACGATTATTTTTAAATTTAGATTAAATTTTCGATCCATACGAATACACACCAATATTATAACTAGTGTTTACAGCCGTCTAGAACCACTTTTATGTATTTTGTAACAAGAAATGTCAGTGACAGGTAGCAGCGACGGCGGCGCGACGTCGGTGTGTGGTGGTAATCTCTCGGATTCCACTGCGGAGGGAGCGCCACCGAACCTCGACCCCTACGACACTGACGCCGTCTCTTTGGTCTCCTCAGCTCATCCAATGTATCATTGTAAGTATTTTTCTATTCTACTACTATTATAGTTCAAACCATCACTGTAATAAAGGTTTCCTATTTTGCTAGTAAAGTAGTAGTATAGTAGGTATAGTTATTGATATTGGAAGGCAAACAAGCAGACGGATTTCCTGATGGTAAAAAATTCATCCTAGAGACACCAAAAAGGTAATAGTGCGTTGCCAGTTCGTACCTTTACCGTGACATGGCAAACGAACTCAGAAGTACCCCTTCTATGAGTGCCCGTTATCAGACTTATAACTCTTAATATCAGAACAATTGCAAACAAATGCAGGAAAATTTTCAGGGTTCAGAAATAAGACCTTTAAGATATGAAATGCCTAGAACAACATCTGATAAGTTTTAGAAATTTTTATTTAAACAATGTTCACACTTGGAGACGCTACGAGCTTTTATACTTACCCCAAACTGATAAATAGAGTGTTCCTCTGTCAGATGCAGATTACGAGTAGTTTTGACACATATATTTATATATGTACCTACTTAGTACTTAGAAAACTTGGGGTGGCAGCAACTGAAATTAAAATGTTATGTTACTTGTATTAACTTAGTATAACATCTAATATTTAAAATTCTCGTGTCACGATGTGTGCGTGATTAAACATTGGTCGAAATTCAATCATACTTGATAAGAACGCCATTTTCATTTTCAAGACCAACTACTTTGTTTTCTGAATAGTTAGTGCGCCATCTGTGATCTTTTATTGTCAACATCAATATATTTGATTGTGTGTGTCAAATGCATGGTAGTGTGGGTAACGTTTTATTTATTGATTTAATGTACTTTATTAGCATTATTATTGAAAATTATTAGCGTTCTGCACTTCTCCTACACATAAATTATATGTGTACCAAATTTTATGCCCCTCCGTATAAGCAATTTTCGTGAAAAATTTTGGCATCACGTATTAATATATGGATTAAGATCTGACAAATGATTTTGACATGATCTTATCCTCTAATCCTTATCAAAAGTATAATTTTCTTTAAACGGGTGACTTGATGTGTTGCCGTCTGTATACAAATTTGTGCATTAGTGATACGTAAAAAATTTAAGTGTTTATTAATTTAAAAATATGAAAGTACCGTATCGAAATTGATAATATTTGACTTAGCACACATTTTAAATAACTCTGGTATTCCTCCAAGTGGCGATAATAAAAATAAGAAATTCAATATTTGAATATCAGTTTAATTGAAGTATTAATTTATTATGTAATATGTAACAATATGTACTTACGAGGTAAATTAAAATAAAGCAGTAGCTATTTCTAGACAAAACATAATTTAACTTTACAAATTAAATTGTTTATGGTGTTTAGATCTTAATCAACGATATTTAGAAATATAATTATATCTAGTCGATTTAACACTGAACATTCAGACGTCTATCTTCGTCGCACAAATCGATAACAAATTCTGTTGATAGTCAGCGTATTTAGGCGTAAACATTAAACCTTCAATCAACAAGCTATTTAATTATGTGACTATACTAATATGATAAATGTGAAAGTTAATGTGTTTGTTTGTTTCTTACTCCGCTGGTTCGGTCATGTGGAAAGAATGACAGATGAAAGATTGACAAAGCAGATATACAATGCGAATGTGGATTTATGTAGGTACCCGGGGAGACCAAGGCTGACATTTCACGATCAGATCAATCGGATATTATCCGAGGGTGATGTCAAGAGTCTCCGAAACCGGCGTGTTTGTATGAAAAGGGTAATGAATGTAAAGGAAGCAAGACAGGTTTGTCAGGATCGCGAGGTCTGGCACTCGATACTCTCTGCCTACCTAGTAAGGGACTTGGCGTGAAGATATGTATGTGTGTATGTACGCGAAAACTGCTCAACCGATTTTCATGAAATTTAACACAAATATAGAGGGCAACTTGGATTAACGCATAGAATAGTTTTTATACCGAAATACTTTCCTGGGGGGTCGACCATTTACCAAGTGGGCAACGCCGCGGTTAATAGCTAGTGAAATATATTTCGCCAAAAATGGATTCTCAAATACTAACTGTTTACCCGCGACTTCGTAGAGGTTTACAAAAACTTTCCTTGTAATCATTTGGGACTTTACTGTTCTGAAAGCATATCAAATGTCATCAAAATTGGAGCCGTGATTGAGCCGTGACAGTTTCTTTGCAGAATAGGTAATGTGCCTTCCTGCCAGGTAGCTTGTAAAAGGCGATCATAGGCTTACTGTCACTGAGACCGTGACATCTGACTAGGTGGTAGCTTTTCGCAGTGACTCACCCGTATTGGTAACACCGCCTTACCTATTAATGCTGCCATGTTAACGTCAGCACTTGCCTTTGAAGTGTTCCGGTTTGGAGGATAAGATAGCATAACATAGATAAGATAGCATAGATTAAAATAGGTACACTAATTTTAGCTCGAGATCTAACATCCCGGCCTCAGGTTGGCAATGCACATTTGCCACCTTTGGCATCTCGAAACCTGCGTAAATTTCTTACTATTAGAAAATCCATCTATAATATAATACTATATAAAAATAGTTGTTCCGGCGAACTTCGTTCCACCCGTTCAGTTTGTATGGGAAAAATTAACCTGTTGATTTTTCTATAAGAGTATAAAAGTATCATATTTCCATTTCTTAGTGTTCTTAACTACCTCCGTATCAATTCTCAGCCCAATCGGTTCAGCTGTTCTTGAGTTATAAGTAGTGTAATTAACACGAATTTCTTTTTCATATGTAGTCTAGCGGCCCGCCCCAGCTTCGCACGGTAATGAAATATACATATAAACCTTTCTCTCCTTTAAAAATTAAAAAACTGCATCAAAATCCGTTGCGTAGTTTTAAGATTTAAGCATACAAAGGGACATAGGGAAGGAGGAAGCGGCTTTGTTTTATACCGTGAATTGATTATAGCATGTATTATGCATTCAGATTCTCATGATAATCATGCTTAATTCCACACTGTCCAGTGCTCTAATTTCTGTGAGGCAAACTAATCGGGGCCAGTCGTTTTGTCTAATGTAGCGCAATTTCAGCCAAAGCGCGCCACAAAGTAAATTTCCCAGTTCACAAAACGTACGTTCCATTGGTCAATTACTGCGCATTTCGCATAATACACTAATAAGCTACGATGCATGGCGTTCAAATGATGCTGTTGTGAATAGATTTTCTGATTTCCTGTGAACTTTGAAATGACCTGAAATGAAACTTCAAGAGGGCTTAGTTTGTTATTCCTTGAAGAGTTATGGGTGAATGATTAAATAATTGAATGAGTGAATGAATAAACTCTTTTTTAAACATAGGCGAAATCAGTAAATATTAGTAAATATTTTTATTATATTTATCCCGTGTTGGTCTGGGCTCCTTTGTAGAATAGACCCCTTCCTGTGCCAGGCAGCTCGTAAAAGGCGAGCATAGGCTTGCCGTCACTAACACCGTGATATCTGACTAGATGGTAGAGTTTCGCAGCGATTCACCTGGATTGGTACCACCGCCTTACCTATTCCAGCCAATTCCAAATAAAGAATTTCCAATTGGAAAAACCAAATTTTCTTTTTGTTGCCCGACCTGGGATTCGGACCCGGGACCTCTTGCAGTCAAGTCCAACACCTGAACCCCTAGACTACAGAGGCGACTTAAATTTTTAAATACACCAAACAATTGCTATTTAAACATACTAAGGTACTATGAACCGCAGAGGTTTCCCTAGTGATTATACACCCTGATTTTTTAATCAGCATCTAAATTTTAATATGTTGATCTTAAGTGAAAATAATTAAATATGTGTTTTTTCTTTTAGTATCCCTCAATACTAAAATATTAAGATATGACATCGCAAAGTCATCTACAAAGTACCGTACCTACGCGCTGAGTGCTCTGACATGCTAGATACCTATTTTTTTCATAAATGGACTTATTTATAGATACTTTATGCCTGGAAAAAATTTGGATGGTGATAAAAAAATCTTGCTGTATACTCTTTGAGGTACCCAACCATCTGCGGAAAAGCTAAATGACTAGTGAAGATTGCCAAAACCACCTTTCGTGTAATACAAACTGTAAAGTACGAAGCTCATAGACTATAGTACATATTACCAAATAAGTCCATACTAATATTATAAATGCGAAAGTCTGTCTGTATGTCTGTTACTCTTTCATGGCTAAACTCCTAAACAATTTAATCAAATTTGATATAAATGTATATACGATCACAAATCAAACATAGTTTTTTATGAAAATCAATCCCGAATGGACAATAGTATAGGATGAAAGTTTGTGTGAAAATTATTACGCTAACGAAATCGCGTGCAAACATATGTATAAATATATATTTTTATGACATTGGCAGGCAAACAATCAGACGGATTTCCTGATGGTAAGAAATTCCCGCCGCCTAGAGACACCAAAGGTGGTAATGGTGCGTTGCCAACCTGAGGCCGGAATGTAAGGCCTCGAACAAAAGTAAGTTTACCGACTTCCTTACCCTCCGAGCCAGAAGACGTCAACATCAAGCATTGGACGTTATGGGGGCAGGAATAGATAAGGTCATTACTAATAAGTCTTATATGAAAAAAAAACCACGCCAATACCTAGGAAGAGAAGTAGCCCGGATATACCCATGACTAGCCGAAAACACTAAATTCCTTGGTATGATTAGTGGAAAACCTATCGCTACCGATTACATATACAATCCCAGGAAACTAGGTTTTTCTTAGAAAATTACAAAAATAAATTTTCTTGCTACCCGACCGGGGATTGAACTCCGGACCTCATAACGTCAAGCTGTAAACTAGATCACAGAGGCGATCAGATGTAATAATAAACTTTTATTTTATAACGTATTAAGAACAATTGTTTGGAAGCTCGGCCATGCCATTCACACTTGAAGACTCTACGAGCTCTTCAAAGTACCCGAAGTTAACAAATGGAGGGTTACTCTGTTAGATGAAGATTGCTTTTATAGATCCATTGTTTTCTTTGTGCTTTCAATCTACTTATGTACTTAGTACTTAGAAAAGTGTGGGTGGCAAACAATCGAAAATCTTTCTTTCTTTTTTTATGTGATAAGATAACGTGTTGTAGCAAAGATGTTGTATGTGCGTCGCTATCTTGTAGCCGAGGTTTAGGGCTAGTTGTGCAAGGCTACCGGATACCCTATTTCCAAACCGGAATACTCAGGACAGACACTGTCATTATGGCGGCAGGAATAGGCAAGGCGCTGGATCCTTACCCGGGCAATTTTCCGAACGGCAGTCTCTCTCTTCTACCAGTAGTCTTATTAGTAATCACCTATTAAACTTTTGCGCTCGCCTCTTACTAGGTGCGTGGCAGGATGGTAGATAGTGTATTTTAGGAGAAAAAAACCCATCCGTAACATCTAAGGTGCCTTTAGGTCACGGATAAGTGACACGGTCAGGAGAGTTAATTGCTTGTTTGCTGATTTCTCAGTCAAAAAATTTTATGTTTATTACATAAAAGTCTGCCTTTTTTGGGAATTGAATCTCGATCCTCGCGTATTGGCAGTGGCGTTTATTTGACCAGCGAGGAAGTAATTTTAAAAACTGCTACTTTAGTTATGCGATTCGGCTTAAATTGTTTTACTCTTTTTCACTTTATACATTTATTTTTAATTTGGTTTTCTTAATCTAAATTAAGGCATAATGATCGTTGGTCGAGTGGCTAGCATACTCGCCTAACTGCATCGACGAATCGCGAGGCTCGGGTTCGATTCCCGACGGGGGCAGACATTTGTGTAATGAACATTTAGATGTCTGCATTTCCGGGTCTGGGTGTTTATTAAATTTATTCTGGTATCTATTTAAGTATTTTATGTAATAGTATCGTTGGCTAACACCCATACCACAAGCATATAATTTGCTTACTTTGGGGTTAGATTCAATTTGTGTGACTTGTCTAGAGAGATATTTATTTATAGGTATCTGTAAAATACTTTCGGATTTCCGAAGCTTGACGAATATAGCGCATAATTTAAATGGCACTACTATAATATCGTTTTGTGCAGTCGGGTTTAATAATGTTCTTGTTGAAGTGACCTTTCTATTGTTAATAGCAGCTAATTTTCTGTTGCCAGTAAGTACGCCCCGAGATTGCAGCCCGACGTTATCTCCACACAATAGCGCGTCCCCATTCACCCGCTCCATCGACGCTGGATCACTCTCTAGGTAAGATATTACTTCGTAATAGAACAGGATCCTATGACAGCCAGACCTCTATTATTTTACAGAAACTTAATGTTGGGTTTCGATTTCAACTTGAAATTCAATAAGTATGTTTTTTTAATCGACTTCGAAAAATGTTTGCTTCCAAAATTTTTTTAGTTTCGATTTCTCCGTCATTTTTTAAACGATTTAAAAAAATCTTGTTTGCATTTGAAAAAGCGCACTTTCGTTGCGTTTCTATGGCCACCAAGTCTAGATCTGATAGTAAAACCCAGGAAAATCGATTTTTTTTTGTGTTCAGATGACTTAGGTACTTAATAAAATCGCAATTTTGAGTTTTACTGCGCTAAAATTATTTTATCTAAACTTAATGTAAAGGTCGTAGAATACCGTAGTGAAAGATAAATAATCATTTACTTATTAGCCGAAGGTACTTACTTCGTTTTAATGTAAAGTCTCAAATAAGAGTCGGGAATCGATTCTAAGACCTCATGTAGTCTACGTCTATGTCATCCGCGTACTTATTTAATCCCGAGCAATGCTGTTATTAAAAAACTGAAATAGAAATACATTTCGATTTGCTCGACAAAGGAATCGCATCCAGACCTCATGTAGTCAAGCTTACATCAAACCATAAGACCACGGAGGCGATTAGTCATAAAACTTTGTTATTTTTTTTATGATATTAGAAGACAAACATGCAGACGGATTTCCTGATGTTAAGAAATTCACGCCACCTTCACGAGACACCAACGGCGGCAACGGTGCGTTTGCCAACCAGAGGCCGGGATGTTAGGCCTCGAGCAAAAGTAAGTTTACCGGCTACCTTACCCTTCAAACCGGAAAACGTCATGACGTTA
>NJDD01002248.1:161649-212009 GCA_002245505.1 Calephelis nemesis | reverse complement strand
GGGGGGACTATAACTATATATATAAATATATATAAATCACTATGGCCTCACGCCTGAATGGATGGACCAACGTTGTGTATTCTTTTCTTGTTATGTTAGTCATTGTCACAAGGTTTATATGAAGAAAAAACTGGGAAAGTTGCAGGAATAATAGGAAAAACAATATATTTTTTATTTTTTTCCAATGCAGACTGTCAGTAGCTATGAATGTCGTGCGATACTAAGTTCGCCAGGTTTGCCGTAAACTAACACAGTTTCCAAAGTCCAAACCTAGCCAGTCAAGAGCAGAAATCGCAAAACTTCACGGCAACCAGGAATACTATAGACCGACCACTACTGAACAGCCAGTGATAGTTTCAGACAATGTCACGTTCCGGTCTGGAAGGTATAGCCGCATCCAGCAACACACCTATAACATCGACCACAATTGTCTATCACCATCAGGTGTGCCGTGTGCTGTCCATGTCTGATGCAATAAAACACAAACAATCTTTAAAAAACGCCTCTGTGGTCTAGCGGTCCAGGTGTTGGACTTGACTTCATGAGGTCCGGGGTACGATTCCCGGGTCGGGCTACAAAAAAAAAAGAATATGTGATTTTTCCAATTTTCGAACAAAAAAATGTTGCTCAGGATTGGATATGTGCCCGGTTGGCTATAGGCTTGCCATTTTAATCAAATTGTGGGTTGTTTGACTTAGTTTCTTAGGCTAGTCATGGGTGCCCTAGTTGTGCCTCTGCTTACTCCTCCGGGAATACGGGCTTGAAGATACTATTTTTAACTTAAAAAATTTGGAATATCACGTCTAGAAAGAGAAAAGTGCGAAAATAAAACACCGTAGGAATTTTGTGAAAACCCTATCATTCTCCAAATCCCTTCCAACACAAATAACATAATCACAAGTGACATTGACTCTGTACATTCCATAGCAACCTTCCTGTTTCCTGTAAATAAATTGGCTCGAATAAACATAGCAACAGTTATTTTCACCCACTTTGTTCCCAATGTCGTTGACACTCTGCCCTTGCTGGCAGCTTGCCCTAATGACTATCACAATAAGGGCCACTGTCGCAATTAAGACATTCCAACTATTTCTACACAATTTCTTTGCTATATGCATACTTATTAATTCAATGCATACATAATTTGTTGTCTCTTTTTAATCCATGTCCTTTGGCGATATCACTACATAGTATAAAACAAAGTCGCTTCCTCTGTCCCTATGACCCTTTGTATCGTTAAATCTTTCAAACTTCGCAACGGATTTTGATGCGGTTTTTTTGTAGATAAAGTGATTGAAGATGAAGGTTTATATTGTGTATATTTTAACCCGTGCAAAGCCGAGGCGGAAATTCATGTAAAGAGTTGGTAAATGTTTGATGTCAACCATGAGCCTGGTTGGTGTTAAACTAGACTACATTTATTGCCTACCTTTTACACCGGAATACAACAGTGGCGAGTATTGATGAAATATCGTTAGTTGTGGTAAAGGCGTTACTACCAATCCAGCCTCTTACGAGCTGGTAGTTAAGCAGTCGCTATACAAGGCTATACATTTACTACAAATGATTCTGGGACTAACAAATTTTAGTTATGAAGATTGTTTATCTATAAACGGGAATTGAACCCGTGACCCGCACTAAGAGTTTATAGAATTGGCGTTAATCCAACACAATATATCTATGGAATATTTTTTAGACGTAAGCATGTTAGTTGCTGTCGGCAACAAATATATGGACAAGCACGAATTGGAGCAATTAAGTTGGTAAAATTCTCCGACGACCAGTGATACGCTCATTGTGCACAATTGATAGTTATGCTGACTGCGTCTTTCGTTTTAACCGACTTCAAAAAAGGGGTCATCAATTTAATCGATGCTTATATTATACACATGATGTTTGTGAAAAAAAAATACATGCAAGCACGTATAAGTGTTTTAAGATCTCGGACAGAAGATAGTTATGCACCAGTAACATCTGCAGTGGCTTTGGGTGTCATACAGGAAAGGTTTCTACTTGTTTTGTATCTTATAACAACACGTAAAAGCTTTAATTTCTTCCCAATGGAAGAAACTCCTGCTTTTCATAAATAGATAGAAAATCACCTCTTTCAGTATTTGGCAATAGCGTGTACATCTGCCAGTACTCCAGTTTAATATTAATACGTAAAGCAAAAGCTTTGAACCCATTTTTATGGAAATTGCGCGGACGATAAAATATGAAATTTAGCACACTTATAGTTTATGTGTAGGAGAAGCGAAAAACGCTTATATTTTTCAATAACAATGCTTATAAAGTGCATTTAATAAAAAATTAAACATTACACACACTACCATACATTTGACACACACAAACAAATATATTGATAACGATAAAATATCACAGATGGCACACAAACTTCATTCATAAAGTTTGGAAGCAAAGTAGTTGGTCTTGATTAATGAAGATGGCGTACTTATCACACTTGTAATTAAAATTTATTGCGGTCGAATTTCGACCAATGGGCGACAAATAAGTAGTTATTTAAAATCAGTGATAAATCGTCATAGTTAGTCATATCAGAGATTGAGTGGCACCGGGAAAACACCACCATAGCCAAGTTTTTTATAAACCATAATCTGTGTAATCTTGTGCACTCAAACTGAACAAAATTATATAAATGTCACTAAAATTGAGTAAATTTACTCAATGTGTGTACGAAATTCAATAATTATTAATAAGTCGCGTCCATCTTTTTTATCACGAATCATGATTCCAAAACTCAATAATCATGTTACATAAGAACACGAATAAGCAATTTTTGAAACTGGGGCCAAAACCATAATCAAGTCATGAATAAATATGAGAATACTCGTACCATGACCAAATAAGCCGGCATTAAAACCGATAAAACTTTGACAACTATAACCGTCGCATATTTCCTGAAGCCGTGAAAAGTCTGTCACGGCTAAATATAGTACGAACAAAAGTACCATTTGCATTATGTATTTACATGTACGATAAGAGCATTTCTTCTGATATGTAAATTTTTCCATACACTTTACAAATTCAAGGTTAGGGTTTTAAAAAAACTATGCTTCTATCTCTCTTACCTACTCAATCGCGGTTAAACAACTATCACATTCGCTCGCAATTTGAATCAATATATTAAAAAAAGCAAAAAATCTTCGAATAAATTCTTATTTATTCCGATAATAAAAATATTGTTTGGAGGAAGACAATATACATATCCATGTCTCATAGACTTCTATTTTAAAAAGGTAGACGACACATTCCCACTAAATTACTCCCTTCAATGTGTCCATTAACAGTGTTATCCACATGACCGTGACGATTCATGAAATGGACTAAAGATTTTACATTAATAAAAATTAATACGAGCTGGCGTATATATATTTTTTTATTTTATGATATTGGAAGGCAATCAAGCAGACGGATTTCCCGATAGTAAGAAATTCACGCCGCCTAGAGACACCAAAGGTGGTAATGGTGCATTGCCAACCTGAGGCCGGGATGTTAGGCCTCGAGCAAAAGTAAGTTTACCGGCTACCTAACCCTCCGAACCGGAACACATCATGACGTTATGGCGGCAGGAATAGGTAACGCGGTGGTACCAATCCGGGTGAGTCGCTGCGAAACTCTACCACCTAGTCAAATGTCACGGTGTTAGTGACGGTAAGCCTATGCTCACCTTTTACGAGCTGCCTGGCAGGAAGGCAGATGGTCTATTCTGCAAAGGATCCCGGACCAACACGGGGAAAATTAATCAATATAAAAAGGCGTAATTTTTTTATTGTAAGTAAATATATTTAATGTTTTTTTTGTATCCAATTGTTCATATTTTAATTTATATATACGTTGAGAACGATTTACGCTTCCTAACGTAGATAGTTGACACACACCGTGCATACTATATCTTGGTCGAACAACAAAAACGTGACCTTATACATTACGTATCACACTCGTCGCATTTACGATTTCAAGTTATATTTACGTAACTGTGTTTTACTAGAATGACTCGCTACATTGGTGTCTTGGATACATTTTCAATGAGTCTCTTATGCTAAGCCAATTGCTGTCTCTATGTGATATGTTTCAATGCTGATCCTACTTTCGTAATATTTGAATAGAAATGAAGATAAAACAAATAACAGCACATTTAGTTGATTAGAATAATATAACTAGTTTAATCAGTTGTTCTGGTATTTTAACATGCATTACGAAAAATAACGTGCACTAAAAATTGCTATGCACCCGTATTACAAGTATAGATCATAACATTCCCCGTTTTGGTCCGGGTCCACGGAGTAGAACAGACCATCTGCTCCTCTGCTAGGCAGCTAGGCAGGAAGGCGAGCACAGGTTAAAAATAGGTCATTACAAGCATTATCGCCTCTGTGGTCTAGTGGTCCGGGTGTTGGACTTGACTGCATGAGGTCCCGAGTTCGAATCCCGGGTCGGCCAACAAAAAGAAAATTGGATTTTTCCAATTTTCTAATTACAAAATGTTGGTCGGGATTGGAAATGTGCCCGATTGGCGATAGGCTTGCCACCTATCACATTGTGGGACTTAGTGTCTTCGGCTAGTCGTGGGTGCCTTGGTTATAATTCTGCTAACCTCTTCGGGGATATGGGCGTGAAGATACTTCATTACAAGCAAGACCACTAATGGTAGAGTGCCATGCAGCAAATCGTCCGGGTAGAGATTCACGGTCTTACCCTCCTGTCGTCATAATGACAGTGTCATGTTCCGGTTCGCAGAGTAGATGGGCACGATTGGTCTAACACCTCGGCCATATGACAACAACCGCGCCTATGGACGGGCCATAGTTATCTCATACTATTTATCTTATCACATACCAAAATAGGTTAAAGTACTCCAAGGCTTAAGTGGACATTATAGCCTTGACATTAAAGATTGACCGCCTCATTGGTCGAGTGGCTAGCGTGCACGCGTAACTACACAGTTCAACCGCGAGGCTCGGGTCCGATTCCCAACAAGGGCAGGCATTTGTGTGATGAACATTTAAATGTCTACATTTCCGGGTCTGGGTGTTTATTAAATTTATTCTGGTATCTATTTAAGTATCTCTATGTATTAGTATTGTTGACTAACACACATAACACAAGCATATAATTTGCTTACTTTGGGGTTCGAATCAATTTATGTAACTTGTTCAGGAATATTTATTATTATTATCATTATATCCTATATATTTCAGTAAAGACAATAATGTCAGGTTAACCTTGAAGGAGTTTGGTCTATGTATATTGTTCCATTATTCCTCAATCTTCAAATGAATAACCTTCATATCAATTAGGACTACACAGATTACTGAAAATCAAATTAACGCTTACTGTTGTTTACAGCACATTTGTTTCTAGTTTATTAAAACTAGTTTTCCTCTAGATGTTATCGATGTAGGTTAACGATATATCAATTTTGATTTGTGTTTTTAGTTTAAACATCACATGTATCATTTAATATTATTTGAAATTGTAGAAATGGGTTTTTACATCAATTAAATATATTCACCCTACTCTTTAATGCATTTGGATGAAGATAGGCCATTTTCGTATTGCAACACGCATTAAGAAGTAAGAATACACACATACATACATATCTTCACACCGATTCCCTTACGCGGTAGACAGAGAGTATCGAGTGTCCATAAAAATACTTCGCATCATGACAAAGAAACATCGCGTCACAGTTAGGCATAAAGACAGTTAGCTACTACGATGTAGGTTGGCGGTTGCAAAAGAATTAACTTAGGTGTAGCGAGTTTTAGTTTCAAAACTAGTATGTAATTTTCCTTTGTTGGTCTATGGACAGGGGGAAACCATGTTTATTAATAAGACGGTTTGAGATCTACAATCTGAAAAGGTTCCTTTGAATTAGTACTAAGTAGTCATACATACATACATATCTACACGCCGAGTCCCTTACAGGGTAGGCAGATAGTATCGAGTGCCAGACATCACGATCCTCACAAACCTGTCTAGCTTCCTCCACGTTTTATACAAACACGCCGGTTTCGGAGACTCTTGACACCACCCTAGGATCCTGACCGTGACCTGATCGTGGAATGTCAGCCTTGGTCTCTCCGGGTACCTACATCCATCCACATTCGCATTGTACTAAGTTGTTTTACATATTATTGTAGCTATAACAGTAGTTGCTTGCCTCTGATCCACTTTAGAGGGGTAGATAGCTAATAAACTAACTTAAGAAAGAGATTTATCCCAGTCCCAGACTACTTAATACATTTCTTGCTTCATTCATTTTTTCATTCATTCATTAATGTATCCGGGAAATAGCATCTTGTCACGGCATTCCAACATTTTCCTATCAGATAATATTTCTAAATATACCACAGTCTAAGAATGGAGTGCCCAGTATTGAGTATTCACTGAATCACGCAATACCCGTAAACATGAAAATGTATATGCTAGCGATAAAGTGGCCAAACGTCTGGGAAATTCGGGACTGTCCTAATATTTTGTGATTTCATCTTACATTAGTAATTACGAACTAATGTTCTGAAACTTTTAAAACTATTATTCTACTACTACTATTATTGGTAGTTTTTTTTCTGTACAACTGGTTTAGTCGATAGCATTATATTTTTTCTAAGTAACTGACATGTATAGGTACCTACAGCAAAATATCGGTGAGAGTGTATGACGATTGAAGATCACATCGCCAGCTGCAAATAATCTATTAAATTTATTGTGTTTATATCTCACTAGAGTAATAGAAACTTCTGATAACAAATCACTCTGCTTATTTCTATAATAATAACTATAACGTCAGTGCTCCCTATTGTCCAGATACGGTTTAGAAGAGGGTTAGCATTACTCGGATCGGATTATAACAGGCTCATGTCAACAGCTTACCGTTAACATTATTTTCATTTTCATTCTCAATTTTCCCATTAGGTTGAATTTATTTGTTTGAAATTTTAACTCAACGAAACAAAGACTGTGCGTGTTATCAGTTTTAGATATGTGGATATTTTTAGGAAATATGTGTGTAAAACTAGAAATGTCTCGCACAATTGTTATTTAATTGTAATACCAAAAATACTCTACAATGTTGTACATTACATCAAAATTTCCCGCGGTATCGATTGTAATATAAGAAACGTCCCGGAAAATAAACGTATATCTGGTTACCTTAGTTAACGATAATGTTTCCGTCGGCTTCATCGGCCACGAATGTTTACGCGGTTTTTAAACAATCGCCACTTGCCACGTAATATCTTGGAATTTCCACAAACAACGATCTACGAGGAGATTAACTAAAATCTGAGAAATCTACTCATTTCGTTGTTAAAGAAAACTCTGATCCTGTTTATATTTTAGTGGACTGTAAAGATTTTTTTTATTTTAACTGATTTCCTTCTGTGTTGAAAGATATTCTTTTTCTAGGAAAGATATGCTTTTAAGTTCTAGTATTTAACATTCACCGATACTACTTTCTGAACCGGAGCACAGCCATGGCGAAAAATGAAGTATGGCGGCAGAAAATATTAATGGTTAAAAATCAGAAAGAGCTGTTACTTTACCTAGTCCTGTCATCTAGTATATCCAAAAAATACTGTTGGGCGATGATTTCATTACCACCCTACATCAAATTGGCTGGGAAGTGTGCGTCACTGTCCAAAAAACATTGCAATCAAACACCAGAAACACTTGCTGGCAAACCAGGTACTTATCGCATCAAAGAAAATTGCATCGTTCAAATCGTTCAGACATTTCCCGTCATCCGTAATCACTCAATTGAATGACGGACCGATGCCATAGACACGCGGCCGGCACCGCTCGGATTCCTAATACGGTTATCTCATTGAATCCTTTTGCGACTTAATCATTATTCACAACGACCTTGTGAGATAGATTTATAGATATTGTATTGAAATAAAAAAAAAAACATCAACTTAGTCCTTGCCATAAGTTCATGCCACTATAATCGTTAGTGTCTCCGTAAATCATTTCTATATTTTTTTTTAACAGCACCAATAGAGATTGGAAGAGAACTAAATTTTAAAACCAAAATCAATTTAAATTTTGATATTAATTTACTCTTATATTACAAGAAAATCCTACATCGCGATATTACAATAATTTAGCTCAGCAAGCAAATAATGTATGAATTCATGTTTATCAGGGTCTCTTGAGAATGATGGTGGTCTATACCTCCCTGCATGACATCTCGAAATCAATTTAAATTTTGATATTAATTTACTCTTATATTACAAGAAAATCCTACATCGCGATATTACAATAATTTAGCTCAGCAAGCAAATGATGTATGAATTCATGTTTATCAGGGTCTCTTGAGAATGATGGTGGTCTATACCTCCCTGCATGACATCTCGAAAGAGCCAAGTAGATTAAATAAGTCACTACCATCAACAAACTTACGGGTGGTTCTACTTTTTTACAGCAATTTGCCCACTGCTGCTATAATGACGGAGTTTTGCAAGTTCATGTTCTAGCCTGGAGGGTAGAATAGCCGATAGACTTGTATATTAAAAGTAACACCCTGGCCACAGGACATCAATGGGACTATAACATGTAATGTATCTTTAGGCCACACTTACCATCAGGAGAGTTTTTTTTATGATATTGAAAAGGAAACGAACAGACGGATTTCGCAGCAGAGTACGACGTACGACGGAGCAGAGTAAGAAATTCACGCAGCCTAGAGACACCAGAAAGAAATGGGATATTAGGCCTCGAGAAAAATTAAGTTTATCGGCTACCTTATCCTCCGCACCGGAACATGTCAACGACATTATGGCGACAGGAATAGGTAAGACGGTGATACCAATGCTTGTGTTGTGTTGTCTCTATCTTATACCAAAAATAAACAAATGCGAGCGTCTCTTATTTCGACCTTGGTCATAAGGTTGCTCAGCCTGTCTGAGAATCTTTCCATTTCCTGTGCAGCGTCATCACTTCCTCACGAACACGATATAAACAGACGTGTAAATAAAAAAGTCATGGTGACTACGACCTTGTTACATTAGATCGATTTATAATTGCTGTAATTAAGTAAAACTGAACATCATAAGTAATTAGAGTGTAACTGTAGACAGAAGTGCAACTAGTATACTAGGACACCAACAGCTTTCCCCCGTGTTGGTCCGGGCTCCTTTGCAGAATAGACCATCTGCCTTTCTGCCAGGCAGCTCGTAAAACGCGATATAAAATAATAATATTACCGTCACTAAACCGTGACATCTAACTGGGTTGTAGAATTCCGCAGCGACTCGCCCGGATTGGTACCACCACCTTACCTATCCTGCCACCATAACGTGCAATGCTTGCCTTTGACGTGTTCCGGTTCGGAGGGTAAGGTAGCCGATAAACTTACTTTTGCTTAAGGCCTAACATCCCGGTCACAGGTTGGCAACGCACCATTACCACCGTTGGTGTCTCTAGGCGGCGCGAATTTCTTACCAATCCGTCTGCTCGTTTGCCTTCCAATATCATAAAAATGGTTATCCACATTGGGTTCTTAAATGAAATTGATGGCAACTAGCCTATGAAAATATAAACGCATTTGAAGTACCGTTTCGTGCTGCAATATCATGCTTAAAAACTAATTAACTAGGTAACTAGCTACTCGTGTATTCTGCAACCAGTTATTCAAGTAAAGTCACAGAACTGCATCAAATTTGTGTGCAGCAGCAGACTACTTACATGCAGGATTATCAGGTTTACAAGTTATAATATACTAGCTGCGCCCCGTGGTTTCACCCGCGTAAGTCCCAATCCCGCGGGAACTCCGGGATAAAAAGCAGCCTATATGTTATTCTGGGTCTTCAGCTACCTACATACCAAATTTCATCGTAATCGGCTTTGTAATTTTTGCGTGAAAGAGTAACAAATATCCATACATCCATACATACAAACTTTCGCATTTATAATATTAATAGGATAATAGGATGTACTGCGAGACTTCCCAATTTTACCATTTACCAATTCTCAATATGTTTTAATATTTTTCCGCTTACCATATTTTTTGGAATGACTAACATGTTGCCAACCTCGCGGTTTTTACAACGTCACCGGGCTTTATGGGCCGAGCAGAGTGCTCAGCCTGAGACATCATTATTTGATGGATTGGACTGTTACCTACAACGCCAGCAACAAGGGCTGTCTCTGGAGAGACCGTAGCTCGACTTGGTGCTGCGTTCTGGTTACTGGGTGGACTTGATGGAGGAGTAGAGGCATTAGCAAAACATTACACACGGTGTAGTGTAGTGTCTTGTGTATTGGTGTTTAGGAATTTGGGGAAGTCTTGCGTTTGCCACGGTTATTGGATCCGATAGGACGTGACAGGCTAATCATAGCGCAACGCATGTTGTAGGTAAGCGGATACTGTCAGTTTACTATTGGTTGTTACGTACGCGTCACTTTTGGAAATAGCATATTCCACAACTTCAAAAGTAACGCGTTTTTAATTTTGACATGATATACGAGATAACTAGAGTCTGTGTAGATAATACCATGAATTAACATTTTAATTACCACGCCTGCATAACTAAACATTGTCTAACATTGACATTCAACTTATAAGATGCTACAAGAGGATGACGTAGCAGCATCTTACAGGTTGAGAATTCAATTTTATACAATGTTTAGTAAAGCAAGCGTTCAACTAGTGTTTAAAGACAGAAAATGTCTGTATGTAACTAGTGTTAACATGTGATTTTGAAAGCCGGTAGGATTCAACGAAAATATTTTTTTTTTCAAATATTATAATATGTGACTCTTAAGATAAACAATAAATGAAAGCCGTTCGACATCGTTACTATTTGGAGGTTTTTTCCTGGTAACATTTCTTGAAATGAAATGAAATTTATTTATTTGCGAAATATGTGTGTTTAAAAGTTGTTACAGAATACTTATTCGTACCAACATACTCCACCACATTGTGGAGTGCAAATATCTAACTTAATTAAATATATTGTAGTTTTTATTTTTGTTATATGTATATTTTTACATATAAATTCGTTGAAATATATTTATTACTTACTAGGCTAGCACTTATTTATTTAAGCAAAAATTATAACGATCGAGTTTTACCCTATCTACCATACACCACCACTATTACCAAACCTAGCCAGTCAGGAGAAGAAACGGCGAAACTAACTCTTGTTAGGTAGGTACCTATTTATAAACTTACAATACTTTTTATGGATTCATAGATTTACGATAAAGTAAGCAGATATAGCCTAATGGGTTTACGATGAATATAACGTCGTAGCAATACTACCCTAAACAATATTGCTCAAAACGAGTAACTTACACCGGAAGAAAGTTTTTTTTATGATATTGGTAGGTAAACAAGCAGACGGATTTCCTGATGGTGAGAAATTCATGCCGCCTAGAGACACCAAAGGTGGCAATGGTGCATTGCCAACCTTAGGCCGGGATATTAGGCCTCGAGGTAATGTAAGTTTACCGGCTAACTTATAATCCGAACGGGAACAAGTCAACGGCAAGCGCTGACATTATTGTGGCAGTGGCAAATCGCAAACTCTACCACATAGACAGTAAGCCTATGCTCGCCTTTCACGAGCTGCGTGGGAGGAAGGCAGATGGTCTATTCTGCAAAGGAGTCCGGACCAACACGGGAAGATTAAAATCTTTTTCGGAATCACATAATCAACATACATACATATATGCATATCTTCAAGCCAAGTCCCTTACGGGGTAGGCAGACAGTATCGAGTGCCAGACCTCACGATCCTGACAAACCTATCCGGCTTCCTTCACATTCATCACATAATTAAAAATAATAAATACTCATAATAAGATCCTCTTACTAAAACAAACGAAAAAACACTCGAACAACATAACCCTTGCTTGCAACTGGCCACTAATTAAAATACCAAAAAAAAAAACGAAACCCTCATAAAAACCACACCTGAATGTTTATTTCCCTACGGAGTTGGACGGTAGTTTGAGTAACACTTATCTATGTTTGGTATGTTAAAAGAACGACAGGGCACACCCCTAACTGGGTCACTGTGCCAGCACGTGGCGTGGCGTTGGTAGTTTTGTCCATCGAACGTGCTCTATAATTGACGAACCTCAGTAGAGGACACCGAAAAATTCATTGATAAACAGAAAGACAAAGAAGTTGTTTCTATGGTATTAGTAGTATATGATATGGTTTATTTTTTATTAGCTGGTCGGTTTATTTTCAAAACTTTTATCATCCTATTCTTGATGACAATGAAAGACAAACAAGCATTCCTGATGGTACAAAAAGTGTTGTCTTTGTGGTCTAGCGGTTCAGTTGTCAGATCCCGGGTTCGAATGCCACGTCGGGTAACTAAGAGAAAATTGAGTTTTTTCAATTTTCTATTAAAAAAACGTTGCTTGTGATTGGATGTGTGCCCGGTTGGCGGTAGGCTTGCCACCCATCACATTGTGGGACTTATTGTCTTCGGCCAGTCGTGGGTGCCTGGTTGTGCCTCTGCCTACCTCTTCGAGGCTATGGGCGTGAAGATACTTACTTACTTAAGAAATTTAGAGACTCCAAAAAAACGACTCAAATTTCATTAGTACATGGCAATTAGTTTTTTTTTTTCGAAAGATAAGTCATGATTCTGAGATGGTCCAACATAACTTTTTACAAGACGAGACAAATGGTTTTTGAGTTAAACTTAATTTAAAGGTAAAATTGTCATAGCGACACCTCTGAATCGTAACTTAAATTTCAAAAAAAGAACCAACATAATCGGGTCCGTTCTGAAACATACCTAAATGAAAAAAAAACAGCCAAATTGTTAGTCCTTTTAGAATTCAACTAAAAACATCTCAGTCCGGGGGCGATAAGCCGAATTACTATAGTATATTACATCACTATCGTTTCAGACAATTTAGCGTAATTGAACAAGAAACATTTATTTCTCAGCAATTTGCAATTCGACTGAAAAGTAATAGTAGTAGCTAACCAAGCTAAATTAACACTAAATGCAAAAAACAGCCGAATTGTTAAAGTCCTTTTAGAATTCAACTAAAAACAACTCAGTACGGGGGCGTTAAGCCGAATTATTGTCGTATATTACATCACTATCGTTTCAGACAATATGGCGTAATTGAATAAGAAACATTTATTTCTCAGCAATTTGCAATTCGACTGAAAAGTAGTAGTAGTAGTTTTCCAAGCTGAACTAACAATAAATGCAAAAAATCCAGCCGAATTGTTAAAGTCCTTTTTGGATTCAGCTAAAAATAATTCAGTCCGGGGGCGATAAGCCGAATTACTATAGTGTAATACACCACTATCGTTTCAGACAATTTAGCGTAATTGAATAAGAAACATTTATTTCTCAGCAATATGCAATTCGACTGAAAACTAGTAGTAGTAGTTTTCCATGCTAAATTAACGTTTTTAAATTTTTTACTTTTTACATTTTGTTAGTGACAATCAGCATTAATTTTAACAGACATATCTTCACGCCACGACCCCTGCGGCAAGGCAGAGAGAGTCCCGAGTGCCAAGAGTCACGATTCATATAGACCTACCTACCTCTTCATACAAACATGAAGGTTTCGGAGACTCGTTATGCTCGAATAATACTCGAACTATTCGGTGGTGAAATATTATTCAGGTCTCCCCAGACCTACAACAACCATCCACTTTCGCATTGTAAATCTGTTTTGTCTATATTTTTCCTGCCATACTTTAATCATGACATGGCCGACATGACCGAACCAACGGAGAATGCCTTTTCTAATTTTTTTACCGATCCTTCTTTTCAATCTGATTCTCTCTAATCTCACTATTGCGAATGCGATCGGACCATCGTGACATAATTTAACATGACATATTTTCCATAGCACACTTTTGGTTCTTGATACACTCTGCTACCCCGTACGTGACTTAGCGTAAAGATATGTATGTATGTATTATCCGTAGCGCTCTCATTACTAATGCATCCTATTTTTTTGTTTTTAATTGACATACCCAACGCTCGTTTCTAGGTAACGTTGGGATAAGCATAAAATATTACAGTATTATCGGTAATTTTTAATAATACTAACAAAAAAATGATTTAGTTTAAGAAGCGTCACAGTAGGTAACATGTCTTAATATGTTTCAACTATTTTCAATTCACAAAAAAAGGTATTTTACAATTTTATAATATGCCAACTTAATACAACCATGTACATAACATTCACGTAACCTGCTAGAGCAAGGACAAGGTCTCTGGCAGCAGGTTGTAATGCCTTATTTGTCGAATTGGTCACGTTAATGTCGCAAAAACATTAACATTGTATGATAATAATGTATTTCAATTATAAATCAACATGTATTGTTGAAACGTTTAAATTTTACAGTTGAGTGTTTCTATTTTAATGCTCTGATGCTAATGGTTCATTCGAGGAAAATTTTTTAACCGTAAAAAAGTATTTGAAGCTTGAAATCTTAATATATATAAATCTCGTGTCACAATCTTTGTCCTCAATGGACTCCTAAACCACTTAACCAATTATAATAAAATTCGCACACCATGTGCAGTTCGATCCAACTTGAGAGATAGGATAGCTTATATCTCAATTTATGGTAAAAAAATTACCATCCGAGCGAAGCCGGAACGGGCAACTGGTATAATATAATTATCTTGCATGAGAAATTTATTGTTTCCACTGTGTTAATATAGAAATTAGGTTTTCAGCGCTCGCCCCCATAATCTACCTCGATTACTTTTCTTGGAATATCTTCAAGGAACGGTACACAAGTCTAAAAATCTCATGATGTAACGCAAAAAATAATCTAGAAGAATAGTTTAAGCGCTAATTTTTTTTAAAATATTAGAAGGCAAACAAGCAGACGGATTTCCTGATGGTAAGAAATTAACGCCGCCCATCGACACCAAAGCTGGTAGTGGCGCGTTGCCAATCTGAGGCCAGGATGTTAGGCCTCGAGCAAAAGTAAGTTTACCGGCTACCCCATCTTCCGGGCCGGAACACGTCAACGGCAAGCACTGACGTTATAATGAACCGATTTTGATGATTCCTTTTGGGAAGGTAGGGCATGATTAGGAGATGGTCTCATATTATTTTTATCATGACCCGAATAGTGGCTTCTTTGTCAACAAAGTCGTTAATATAGATGAAAATTGATTAGTTAATACATAAAATGTAACTCAAAACTTGTGGGATGTTGACAAAATTTATGTGAGACCATTTCGGTATCGCTATATTTCTAAAAAAGAATTATCAGCAATCGCAACGTAGTAGTAAAATAATTGAGGTGGGTTCTTTGCCCATGTTGGTCCGGGCTCCTTTGTAGAATAGACAATCTACCTTCCTGCCAGGCAGCTCGTAAAAGGCGAGCATAGGATTACTGTTACTAACACCGTGACAACCTACTAGGTTAGTTTCGCAGACTCGCCCGGATTGGTACCACCGCCTTATCTATTCCTGCCGCCAAAACGTCATGACGTGTTCCGATTCGAAGGGTAAGGTAGCCAGTAAACTTGCTTTTGCTCGGGGCCTAACAGCCCGGCCTCAGGTTGGTAACGCAACATTACTTCCCTTTGGTGTCTATAGGCGGCGTGAATTTCTCACCATCAGGAAATCGGTCTGCTTGTTAACCTTCTAATGTCATAAAAAAGAATAGAATTTATATCCTACTTTCACCAAACATTCCCTTCTAAATATTGAGGGGAGTTTTACTTTCACTTGGATAGTTAGTTTCGGAGATTACCCCCCTACATCCAAACTTTTAAACAGTACAACAATAAAACAGTATAAGCGATAAGTACGTTCGAAATAAAATTGAAAATTTTCCCAAGCGATTGCCAAGTCCTATAAACAAGTACAATTATTATTGCAAATTTGGCAAAATCGCCAAATTGGCAACGTTTTTTCTATTGATTTATTAAAAACACAGAGCTGTTCGACACAAATAACGCTGAGGAGATTGTTCAGTCACATTTGAAACTTTCTTTTTGCAATTTTTGTAATGAAAAAAATTAAATTTACATGTTACAAAATATCCTTGAAGAAAAATACATATAAATTGGAATCCTGTAATGTAATGGATAAAGGGTAATGAATGTAAAGGAAGCCAGACTGGTTTGTCAGGATCGTGATGTCTCCATAAAAGGATATGGATCAACTAGTCAACTGTCAGGTAGTGCAGTAGGTAGGTGACCTAGAGGAAATTGTCGTCATCACCATGTAACCAATTCCTGTTGTCATACCATTAGTGTTCCCAGAGAATATGTTAAAATATGGAGGATACAGCGAGTCAGGAAACTTCAGCATGTGAATCAACATTTCACCTATTGGCAAAATACAATTACCGTCTTCGTTAAATTTCTAAATTTTTTACCCTCTGCTGGTATGCATTTCTATACCATAAAGTGTAAATTTTTATTTTTGCATACAATGAAACTCCACCAAATACCGACGATAAAGAGTATAAATTTTAAACTTACCTTGTGGAAAGAAAACAAGATGAGAATTCCTGATGGCGATGAGCTCGTCCACTAGGGGTCGCACATTCTCTTCCGTTAACAGGTGTATCTGGTCCAGCTCCAGCTCTTCCACCAGGATAACCTTGTTCGAACGCTCGTAAATGAAGCCTAGGTTTCGACTGCAACAAATCATTTATATCACATAAGTAACTGTATCGTTAACTCTACCCTCCGAACAGGAACACGACAATGACGATCACTGACTATATGAACTAGGTAGGTAACAGCGAGGATTGGTAATTTTACTGAGTATGTTTTAAAATGTACCACGACTGTTTTAAACTTTGTCGAGATGGAACATAGGTAACCCGGAGCAGCACAACTACCACTTCTGAATAATCTGACCTGAGTCATGATGTTAAGGACCAGAAATTGTACGAGCTGCATTTTATGAGATTTTCTGATAATAAGAGAAAACCTTGGTTTATAAATATCATAGAGGTTTTAGGTGAGTCGCTGTCCTGTGACTAAGGTGTCAGGACCAATGTGGAAGGCTACCCTACCTTCCAGATCAGGACCTTTTACACAACGTTATTATTGCGGCAGGAATAGGTAAGGCGGTTGCTTCCTATCAAAGGAAATTATTGCACAGCATTCCCATACTGATCTTATTGGTTATGACCGAATAACTAAAATAAGAGGTCGTACTCCTTCAAATCAGTTGCTAATCGCTGCTATTTTTGAATAATTAACATAAAATATCTTAACAACAAAATTCTAGGCCTATCTTTATCTGTAGATAGGATATTAATATTGGACGTTAGCTCCCTTCTAAAACTTCAGTAATGTAACATAAAGAGTAAAAAAGTTAGCTATAAAATGTCTTTCATCACATCCCCTGCGTAAACCATTAATGGTAGAAGAAAAAAAATATGTAACAATAATAAACAACGTATTAATATCTGGAAAAAACTTCACGAAAACTAATTATTATAGTTACGGCAATGTTACATATTTATTTTTATATTTATTATGTAATACTTTACTTTTTTTTATTATTGTGTAATGTACGTTACGTGCAAAACCTGCCTTATTTTATGAGAAAACACGCAGTACATGTCTAAATATATTTTATGGTAAACTAGCGGCCCGCCCCGGCATCGCACGTTTGTGAAATATTTGTATATTTCCTCTTCAATCACTTTATCTATTAAAAAAACCGCATCAAAAACCGTTGCGTAGTTTTAGATTTAAGCATACAAAGGGACATAGGGACAGAGGAATCGACTTTGTTTTATAATATTTAGTGAAGAAAGTGAACAAGCTCGCGGCTCCCCTAAGAGATAACCGCAGCCTGTAGATATCATAGATGTTGTAGGTGCGTCGCCGACCTATGGTCAAGGTGTTGGGCCTATTGTGCAAGTCTTCTGGACCATCTACAATAGGTAAATCGGTGGATCCTTACCCGAGCAAGTAGCTGCACAGCACTTTTATGATATTAACTTCAAACCCCGTGTTGGTCCGGGCTCCTTTGCAGAACAGACCATCTACCTTCCTTGCCAGGTAGCTCGTAAAAGGCGAGCATAGGCTTACCGTCACTAACACCGTGACATCTGACTAGGTTGTAGAGTTTCGCAGCGACTCGCCCGGATGGGTACCACCGCCTGCCGCCATAACGTCATGGCGTCTTCCGGTTCGGAGCGTAAGGTAGCCGGTAAACTTACTTTTGCTCGAGGCTTAACATCCCGACCTCCGGTCGGCGACGCACCATTACCACCTTTGGTGTCTCTAGGCGGCGTGAATTTCTTACCATCAGGAAATCCGTCTGCTTGTTTGCCTTCCAATATCATTAGCACAAAGTTATTAGCTTACCATTATCACACTATTGTGGTTAAACTCATTAGACAAGACGAGTTTATAACATTGTATATTTTACGATTTAATGTATATGAAATTGGTGTCTACTGTATATGACTACATTATGACAAGTTTATAACATTGTAGGTATATCTACATAGTATAAAACAAAGTCCCTTTTGCTGTCTGTCTCTAGTACAATTAGATTTTTAAAGAGATTGCATAATAGTTCTAACATCTCGGTCATAGGACAGGAACACAACTTTAACATCTATGGTGTCTATGGGCCACGGTTGTCTCATACCATTAGGAAAGCCTGCTTCGTCGCTGACCTATTACATACAAACAATCTACGAGATTTCTTGTATTCTAGCAGCTCGCATATATTGGTAAGTACTGACTATTCTCCCAGGCAAAATATCAAAGATTGCCATTGCAATGTCTGGAAAGTTGGGTAGCCAGTAGCACACGGAGTAAGACCTCGGCCTCAAAACGTCAACGTGATATTAACTTCTATGGTTCTTCTATGTTCATAAGCGGCGGCTGTCTTTTACCTTCAGAAGTTGTAAAAACCGCGAGGTTGGCAACATAGTAGTCGTTCCAAAAAAAAACACAAATTATGTGTTCTGTGTCAAACTGAATAATGAACACTGGAATAAGATTTTTCGGTCGGCCTTTTGAAGTTTACAAGGTTCGTAACGTTCCCAAAACTCTTACGCCTAGACTTTATTCTTTAGAAATATTAAAAATTTCTAGTAGTTGCCCAATGGTCGAAATTCGACCAACATAAATTTTAATATATTGTTAATAAGAACGTCATCTTCATTTCTCAAGACCAACTACTTTATTTCCAAACTTTTTAAAGGCCCATCTTTTATCGTTATCATCAATATATTTGTTTGTGTGTGTCAAATGTATGGTAGGGTGGGAATTGTTTTATTTATTGATTTAATGTAGTTTTTAAGCATTGTTATTGAAAAATATTAGTGTTCCGCACTTCTCTTACACATAAACTATAAGTGTGCCAAATTTTATGCTCCTGCGTCCGCGCAATTTTTGTAAAAAGGGGTCCAAAGTTTTGGCATCATGAAATTATATATATAGATAATAATCGTCACTTAGACTCTTTAGACTAGCCAGACACAACATAAGTTTCTGACACTAAATTATTTTAGAGTTTAGTTTTAGTTTTGGTAGTTATGGTAAATAGGTCCTGTGTGCCGGAGAGATTGTTTCGCCGTTTCTTCTCCTTACTGGCTAGGTTTGGAAACGGTGGTAGTGAATGGTAGATAGAATAAAACGGGATCGTTATAATTTTTGCTTAAATTAATAAGTGCTAGCCTAGTAGTAAATACATTTTAACGAATTTATATGTTAAAATATATAAATAACAGAAATTAACACTATGATATGTTTGATTAAGTTAGATATTTGCACACCACAATGTGGTAGAATATACAGGATGACTGGTGAGATAGCTTCAATATTTGAGGACGTGATAGTATGCGAACATATATCATGAAATAAAATAACATAAAAACGAAATATTAAATAACTTCTTAGTAAACTTCGTACACAGTACACCGAGAGTCCAGTATTTAACTGCGGAATAATTGGACACCGCGCGGACACCGCGGTAGCGGGATGGAGGGCGGGGGTGGCGGCGGCGTGTCGTGTGCCGCGCCGCACGTGACGGACTATAATATCCAAATTTCACTTATTTTTAGAGATATTTCGATAAAAAATTAAGCTTCTATTTTTTATATCAAGTTAACGAGAATCGAGTACCGAGTACTCTCCATAAGTATTGAAGGTATCTATCTCACCAGTCAGTCTGTATAAGAATTTAAAATATATAGTAATATGTAACAACTTTTAAACACACATATCCCGCAAATAAATAAATTTAATTTTTCATTCATTTTTACGAGCTGTGTATATGACGCTTCTTATCAGTAATGTGAGTCAAAAATATTTGATATGATTGTTGATATATAATCTGTATTTAATTAATGAATAAGTGGCCAAGTGCGTCGAATCAAATATTAAATTAATAAATAAGTGGCCATGTGCGAGTCGGACTCTCCCATGGTGGATTCCGCTGTAGCATAGTTAAGTAGAACATAGTTACCAACAAAATTACCTTTGTTTTACATGGATTTTTTTATGATATTGGAAGGCAAACAAGCAGACGGATTTGATGGTAAGAAATTCACGCAGCCTAGAGACACAAAAGGTGGTAATGGTGCGTTACCAACCTGAGCCCGAGATGTAAGGCCCCGAACAAAAGTTATGACAAATATTTATGACAAATCAATCGAAATTGATACTCATAATAAATCTGTAGATAGAAGTAAATTTTGTACCTTGAATACATCTAAAAAAAAACAATTTTAACATTTTTAGATTTTTTGTCTGTTTTCATCCCGACCAGGCTCTACGCCAAATCTACTAAACCGATCGTTTCAAAATTTGGCAGGAAGGTACTCTATGCTTCGAGGAAGGTTATAGAACACGTATCCCACTTATTAAAGGGATTCCCTTGGGAGAGGGATAATAGTCAAAAAATGTAAATTGGGCTACAATTCCTTAACGCGTAGATAAATTTCGTTGATTCCTTTTTTATTTGATAAGGTTATAGTATAGGGTATAGTTTAAAAATTACTAGCGACCCGCCCCGACTTTGAACGGTTATAAAATATACATATAAACCTTCCTCTTAAATCACTTTATCTATTAAAAAAACGCATCAAAATCCATTGCGTACTTTTAAAGATTTAAGCATACAAACGGACTTAGGGGCAGAGGAAGCGACTTAGTTTATACTATGTACTTGAACAGTGATGACTTTTGAAAGGAAGTTTGAAAGTTTATATCAGAAATCAATCCTTATTTGTCTTTGATTTAGAATAAGATTAGGAATTTTTTATTCTTACCTACATTTAATGTTATTGTGTGTCAGGCGAAACAGTTCGACGGCTCGGTTAATTTTAGTTATAAGTGTTGATTCAAACTTCAAAGGTATCTAAAAACATATACAGTGGATTTTTTTAAGATTTCTCACTTTCTTATTATGATATAACTTTTATTTCGGTCACACATTTTACCACTTCGGAAGTGTTTAATTTGAATTAAGGCAGTTTTAAGTATTTCGAATTAAACAGTACGATTATATCTTATCAGGCTGGTGAATTTCGAAAATTCAAAAAGTACAGAAATTTGGAAAAATATTAACAAAACAAAAATCTATATTCTATACCATTACTGGTCTTGTTTTTATTAAACTATGTTTAAGGCTGCGTTCAGACGACACGCGCACGCCAAGCACACGCCACGCTCGCCATCATCCGCGTTGAACACGCTTTGATTTTTTTTTCAACATAATTTGAGCCCTATTGTCACACCAATATTCTCAAACTGCGTTAACCAAATCAATCCGCTCACGCCACGCGCCCGCCCAGCGCTTACCACGCGCGCAACCCGCGCTTACCCCGCGCATGAATCGATCGAGTGAACGAATTCCAGTCACTAGTAGTACAGGCTGGTGCGAGGCGTGCGCGTACTGCAAAAGCGCGTTGCGCGCAACTTTCCCGGTATTTCTTTTCATAAAAACCTTTTCCTGGTAATAACAAATACAATAAAAAAAGAATTAGCCAAATCGGTCCCGTCGTTCGAAAGTTATGCGCTTACCAACACATTTAGCGATTCATATTTATATATAAGACTAATCACAGATTGTACTAATTGACGGAAGCACATATAACATAACATTTCAAAAATCACAGAAACAGAAATAGTACTACAGAAATTCACCTTAAACATTACTTTATCGGCGGTCTAGCGGTTCAGAAGTTGGACTTGACTGCATGAGGTCCCGGGTTCGAATCCCGGGTCGGGCAACAAAAAGAAAATTTGGGTTTTCCAATTTTCAAATTAAAAAAAAAGTTGCGGGGAATTGGATATATGCCCGGTTGACATTAGGCTTGCCACCTATCACACTGTGGGACTTAGTGTCTTCGGCTAGTCGTGGGTGCCCTGGTTGTGTCTCTGCCTACCTCTTCGGGGATATGGGCTTGAAGATACTGAGTAACCAGATGATATTTCGAAACTATTTGAATAAAAACTAAATCAACAAGGTGGTCTGTGTATGTTAATTTAAGCTATCCATATAGCATTTGCTGCAATGAATACTAAAACACTCAGCCGGATATTCAAATTATGGAGATATTGGTGCTTATTCTGACATACACTGGTGGCTATTTTTTTGCGCACTTACTAAAGACGACTTGTGTTCTTTCAACGATTTCGATAGTAACAGAAAGAGACAAAACATGTTTGGTGCTCTAGGATTACTGTGTTCAAGACATTTAAAAAAATCTAATAATCAGAATACGTTAACCAAAACATCACTAATTAACACTCTCGTTCTAATCTGACACGTCAAAAATGTTCCATCTCTTTTCTTTTGGTTCACTGGAAAAATATAGCATACACCTAAAATAAGTTTATTGGTGCTTAGCAGAATAACAACCATTGTCCAAACTTATTATACTCTTAAATAAATGCTACCTTTTTTCTATGAAATAGTAGCAAAAGAGATATACAGTTTAAATTAAATTACTCAGAACCTAACTAGCACGGATTTCTATCAAAATATTCTTAAGAATAGTTTAAACGTCTTTACGTGTCGTGTAAAAACAAATCAGATAGCACTAAACGTGTTTTGTCTTTTTCTAGCACTTGCGTTGAAAGGAGATAGTAATCACTTAAAATTAGTGCACAACAGAATTACCACCATTATATAATTGAGTTAACATATTATTACGTATGAGGTGCGTACCCCACACAACGACGATAATAGTGTTAACCAAGTTTAATTCAATTTTAAGTGCCACTTAGCTAACTGTTTATTTATAAATTTAAATAATGTTTACCTAAATGATTTCTTTTTACGTAAAAGAAATTATCAAAAGACAATTTTTCGCAAAGGATTCCTTCGAAAAGGATTTGTTTATAATGTTCTTATGCATCTTTTTTTGGTTTTTTTCGGCTAAAATTTAAAGCGTTTAATTTACCATAAAAGTATAGTGTTTTTTTATAACAAATTTGACGTTGTTAAGAAATAAAGAAAATAGCGAAATTGTTCCATCTGTTTAAGCGTCATAGGTAATTAAGTGGCCAGCGCGACCAAAGGAAATAGATAAGAATTTATAAATAGAGGAATTTATCTAAAAGGGTACCGATTTTTTATAATTAAACAAACAAAAACAAGATTTTTACTGCTTATATCCGTATTTTAAAAGTCTGGAAACCCTATCCCGGATGAGAGTCACTTTTAAACTCAGACTATTAATTTTAAATTTAGCATTATACTTATAGAACAAAATGAGAATTTCGGTTTGCAATACAAACTTTAATCTATAATATATTAATAAGTAATGCCAAAACTTTGGAACCCTTTTTACGAAAATTGCACTGACGGGGAAGCATAAAATTTGGTACATTTATAGTTTATGTGTAGGAGGCGTGCAGAACGCTAATATTTTTCAATAACAATGCTTATAAAGTACATTAAATCAATAAATAAAACATTATCCACACTACCAAATATATCTTATAATATAAATGAATTGCTCAATGTGTTGGTAAGCGCATAACTTCCGAGCGACTGAACCGATTTGGATAATTCTTTCTTTTTTGTGTTAGTTATAATTGTCAGAAGAAGGTTCTTATGAAGAGAAAAAACAGGAAAACTTGTAGGGAAAATGGGAAAACAATACTTTACTTTTCCCATACAAACTGAAAGGGTGGAACGAAGTTCGCCGGGACAGCTAGTTGATTATAAATATATTGATTATGTAGTGATTACATTTGACACACATAAACAAATATATTGATGATAACGATAAAAGATCACAAATGGCGCATTAAAAAGTTTGGAAACAAAGTAGTTGGTCTTGAGAAATGAAGATGGCGTTCTTATCAACAATATATTAAAATTTATTATGGTCGAATTTCGACCAATGTGCAACCGCTAGTATTACTAAATCTTTAGGGAATTCCAATTGTTTAAAAAAGTGTAACATATACATTTAAATCACAATACTCACCAAACGCTTATAACAAAACCTGTTTCAGTGCTATATTAGAATTTTAAATGTACACCTGACTTTATTATAAATACTAGTTAATATCATTGGGTTAGATATGTGTTTTTAGATGGATACGCCTTGTGATTTCATAAATATTGAGATCTAAATATATAACAGAGATGGGTTAGCTACATCCTTTTTTCGAAGAATTAAGATTTGTAGGATTTGTCTTTACCTTGAATATCAGAATAGCTATTATAATGTTCAATGAAAAACATAAAAATAATTAATACAAAAGTATGTTCATGCCCATATCCCCGAAATGGTATGCAGAGGCACAACCAGGGCACCCACGACTAGCTAAAGACATTATGTTCTCCAATGTAATAGGTGGCAAGCCTATCGCCAACCGGCAACCGGGCACATATATAGACCACAGAGGCAAGAGTCGAAAGATCATTACAAAAATATAAATTAGGTAAAATAACCACATTTGTGAAATATCAACCTAGATCTCCACGGGTAACAACATCCTTACATCGACCATTATTTCCTCATGACGGAACTAATGTAACATGTCCTTTCTCATTTTTGCACCATACGCTTTCTTTCAATCTCACCTTCTCTCTGATCTCGCTATGCGATTGCAATTAGAGTTACACTACAGATTGTCAATGAGACTATTATTTCGACCGCCTTAATCTTGTTGCTATTTTATAGGTATAACACAAGCTAAAGAAAAACTCGGTTTATTTACAAAAAAAGGTATCTTCACGCCCATATCCCCGAAGAGGTAGGCAGAGGCACAATCAGGGCATCCACGACTAGCCGAAGATACTAAGTCCCACAATGTGATAGGTGGCAAGCCTATCGCCAATCTGGCACATGTCGAATGCCGAGCAACATATTTTTATTAGAAAATTGGTAAAACCATATTTTCTTTTTGTTGCTCGACCTGGGATTCGAACCCGGGACCTCATGCAGCCAAGTCGAACACTTGAACCGCTAGATCATAGAGGCGACCAACGCGGCGACCAGGCGGTTTATTTATTCGCACGCATAACACGATTTTAGTTATATCTATATATCAAAATCTTAAATCATTGTTTAGTGCAAAAATTTAAGCGAAGTGCATATATTTTTGGATCCCAATTACAAGGTGGCTCAGCCGTGAGTCAGATGACAAAATTACTACTTACATATTTTTAAATGTGCAAAAGCAATGTTATGCAACAATTTATTTTTAGAGTTTCACGCACCTTCACCTGCGTAACTAGGCTTCTACTGCATCGATTTTGATGAAACAAAGCCTATGTCACTCAGGGATAATGTAGCATTCTAACGGTGAAAGAATTTTTGAAATCAGTTCAGTAGTTTCGGAGCCTATTCATTTCAACAATTTGAAATAAGATAAATGTGGACATATATGGTGTATACACTCATAAGTGTAAGCTTAGCTTATTCTAACATAGGGCATCTCAAACTTTTGAGGTTAAAATTTAAATGTCATTACATAGAACCGCTCCAGAAACGTGACTTACGTCTTAAGTCTAGTAATTCTTAGCCACGTGAAAATAGCGTAAGAAACACACACACACACACACACACACACACACACACACACACACACACACACACACACACACACACACACACACACACACACACACACACACACACACACATACACACACAAAACAAATCGAAGAACTGATAACGATCTTCTTTTTGTAGTCGGTTAAAAACCCTCTCGCAGTCCGAGTTTAAGGTCTAGCAAAGTTGAATTCGGACTATATTCAACATCTATCTTAATTATAAAAACCGTGACCGTATATGTGTATGTGGTCTGACGTTTCGCATTGTCGGACTTGATTTCATGTCCCGAGTTCGATCCTCAGGTCGGCCCACAAAAAAAATGTGTTTTATTTACTAAAAAAAACGCGTTTGCCGTGATTGGACATGCGCTAAGTTAGTATCTTTGCACTCAAATTCTTAGAAAAAGTACGCAAAGGTACAACCAGGGAAACCACGATTAACCGAAGATTAGTACCCTATAAGTAGGCAAACCCATCGCCTACCCGGCATTTATCCTGGGCAACGCTGTCTTTAATCAAAACACATTTTGAGTTGTTCTACCCGGTCATCAAATCTGAGACCTTATGTTGTCCACTCCGTCACCGGACCACTAGACAACACAGAGTTTATTCGCCTTGACCTTTAGAATGTCACTATAGCAAACAGTGATGCGCTCTCTTACACTAATATCGTAATTTATATATATACAAGATACTGATATAACACCTGATGATAATTCAATGTCCTCAATCTGTTAATCAATCGGCTTCCCGATAACGATAGTTTTATCACATATTATTCAAGTGATCAATTACCATGCAGCTGTAACATGACCTAGAGCACAGGTTCTCAAACTTTGAGGATAGCAGATCGCTCACCATATACTTTCAGTTTTATGGAAAACCATTTCAAATGATCGTAAATCATAGACACTACAATTTTTTAAACACGAAAACAATTAACTAAACTTACAATGTCACTACCTGTTACCTAAATTAACATGAGGAGAGCGTCTTTTTTGTAACTTTCGGTTTGGATTTGGTTCAACCTTCTCCCTATTCCCTACTCTTATCATCATCAGCCGGAAGACGCCCCCTGCTGGACATAGGCCTCCCCCAAAGAGCGCCACAAGTCACGATCACCAGCCGCTTGTAACCAGCGACTCCCCGCGACTTTGAACAGATCATCTATCTATCTATCTATCTATCTATCTATCTATCTATCTATCATCATCATCCCTACTCTCACAAAATATTTTTTAATATGTACGTTTCTAGTGTTAATATATTGAATTCATTCTAAAAAGCAAAAAGATTTTTATTTGATCGTAGTATTACACAACTAAAAAAACAAAAAATATATAATTTTGTTTTTACGATTTGGCCATATTTTAGTAAAAAAACCTGATTTAACACTATTTTCTCTCAATTTTAATATGTTTCTTGATAAAAAGATATTACGTGGTTGCCAAGATCCCTCCTATTCCTGTACAGTAAAATTAAGTGAGATTCAGTTCGACCCCAGCCCCATCTTGAACATAACGTAATTAATGGACAAATCCTAATAATTTTTAAAAATTAACAATCTCGTATAACTCTGTTTGACCTTTAATGGATCCGTGGGGTACTGCAGGTCACAGTTTAGGAACCGCTGACCTAAAATGTATTTGTAAATATCAAAAGATATCGATTCTTCTCAGTTCTGAAGTGTCGATGTAACACTGAAAAGAAACATTCGACGGCCTCGTGCTGTACGATTTTATTAAAAAATCTTTGTAATTGAACAGGTGTTCAAAACGTAGTTGTATTTGCTTTGGCGACTAAACACTAGAATTGTTGCCACTATACTTGTCTTAACTATTTTTGTCACAAAGTAAAGTTAGTGCGAAAAATATATTTATTAAGAAACAATAATCTTCGCCTTTGTGTTCTAAAGGTACGGTGTTGGGCTTGATTTTATGAGGCCCCGGTTTCGATCTCCGGGTAGGTGGCAACAAAAAAAACATTTTTTTCAATTTTACAACAAAAACAACGACGATGCCCGGGATTAAATATGTAGCCGGTTGGTTAAAGGCTTGTGGGACTTAATGTCTTCGGCTAGTCGTGATTGCCCTGGTATGCCTCTGCCTACCTCTTCAGGGATATGGGGTGGACATGTGTTCGCGGTTTAGCTCGCGCGACAATTCTCTATTACATTTTTCTATAACATTTTCGCTACCTACCACACTGGTATTTTGTAGTTGCCATGTGAAACACGGACAAGCAATCGTTTCAAGAATTACAAAAAACATAATTAAAGACAAGGATAAAAAAACCTCACCGCAATCATATGGCTGTACCAATAACTAATTTAAAAAATTAACAAAACAAAAAAAATATAACTAAAATTTTAGCTAATGCCTGCACATAGAGGTTTTATAGCTGAAATAATACGATTTGCATGAATTAAGAACCCATGCACCTACACCCCGCAGAAACAAATTGTTTTTTTTTATATTATAATATCTTTGAAATCGTTTAGGATTTAAATTTCTTTGCTGATTTGTAAAGACAAAAATTTTTCTCTGACGATAATGATATACTTTTCATTTTAATAGTTTTAGAGATCAAGCAAGAATGTACTTTTGTTGGTTTTTGGAAGGCAAACAAGCGGACGGGTTTCCTGGTGATAAGAAATTCACGCCGTCTAGAGACACCAAAGGGGGTAATGGTGCGTTGCCAACCTGAAGCCGGGATGTTAGGACTCGAGAAAAGGTAAGTTTACCGACTACCTTACCCTTCAAATCGGAACACGTAGTGATGTTATGGAGGCCGGAATAGGTAAAGCGGTGGTACCAATCCAGGTGAGACGCTGCGATACTCTACCACCTAGTCAGATGTCACGATGTTAGTGACGGTAAGCCTATGCTCGCCTTTTACGAGCTGACTGGCAGGAAGGCATACTCTTTAATCTCGACTTCATGAAAATTGGAAATCGAAATCGGATATGTCATTTTAGATACTCTAGGTACTCTTAAACACAATACTAGCGAAATATTAACATTTAGTAAACAACCAATTTTATCAAATTCGTTTGTATTTTTTTCAATAAATGTTAATAATCCGCTAGTGTGTTTAAGAATACCTAAAATTACATATCCGATTCCAATTTCTAATTTCATGAAATCGAGATTCAAGAGTAGCCCTACTGTTATAGGGAATCTGTTTTAATAATAAATTCTAATGAGTTTGATATCCACACATTTCCGTTGATCAAGTTTCGAATAATCACATACATACTTATGTCATTATGTCATTATGTGTTATATGACAAGAGTCAAAAATGTAACATCCTTCTTTTTACGAAGTCGCTTAAAAAGAGAAATGAAATAAAATGAAATGAAAATTATTTATTTGCGGAATATGTGTGTTAAAAAGTTGTTAATAAGATATTTAAGAATGCAACATATTCTACCACATTGTGGTGTGCAAATATTGAATCAAATTTAAGAAGTTACGTATTTAATATATAAAATGTACATTTAAATCGCAGCACTTATTTACATTTTTAATAAACATTTTATTTATTTATAAACATAAGTTGCATAATTTATTATAATTAAATTTAAAGGTAGATTAATTTTTAGTCCTATCTACCGTACACTACCACCGTTTCCAAACCTAGCCAGTCGGGAGAAGAAACGGCGAAACAAACTCCCCGGCAACCATGATATTGTTACTTAAATTAGGTTTAAATTTACAAAAAATATTTATACATATTTTATTTATTTATGCTTGTCAGCAAGAAAATCTTTTACACTATAATATGTCTTCTCTAATAGCAAATCAAATACCCTCTTTCGAAATCTTTTTACTGGAAGTGATTTCAGACTATCAGGAATTTGGTTATATATACGAATGGACATGCATTATACATTATTTTTATAATGTATATTGCGTAAGTTTATCGGTTACCTAACCCTCCGAACCGGAACACGTCAACGGCAAGCATTTGACGTTATGGCGGCAGGAATATGTAAGATTCAACAGTAAATAAAGAAATACTAAAAACGATAACGATTAATATTCATAGTTTAATAAAGAACGATGCTGTATCCGCCGCTTGGCAATTATAATATTCCTTGACATAAAAACACAATCACTAACAAACAATGGGTAGGTATTTATTAGACAGTAGGTAGTAATCAAACCTCTTTTAAAACTATTGAATATGCATATTGCAGTTCATGATGCATATATGTATTGAATTTAAACATTGTTTTACAGAATGAATTTTTCCCCGTTTTGGTCCGGGCTCCTTTGTAGAATAGACCATCTGCTTATCTGTGCCAAGCAGCTCGTATAAGGCGAGCATAGGCTTACCGTCACTAACACCAAGACATCTGACTAGGTGGTAGAGTTTCGCAGCGACTCACCCGGATTGGTACCACCGCCTTACCTATTCCTGCCGCCATAACGTCATGACGTGTTCCGGTTCGGAGGGTAAGGTAGCCGGTAAAGTAACTTTTGCTCGAGGCCTAACATCCCAGCCTCTGGTTGGCAACGCACCATTACCGACTTTGGTGTCTTTAGGTGGCGGCAATTTCTTACCATCAGGAAATCCGTTTGCGTGTTTGCCTTCCAGTATGATAAAAAAAAATTTTTTTTGACCGCCTCGATGGTCGAGTGGCTAGCGTACACGCCTAACTACATGTACATCGACCAACCGCGAGGCTCGATTCCCGACGGGGGCAGGCATTTGTGTGATGAAGATTTAGATGTCTGCATTGCCGGATCTGGGTGTTTATTAAATTTATTCTGGTATCTTTTTAGGTATTTCTTTGTATTAGAATCGTTGGCTAACACCCATAACACAAATATATAATTTGTTTACTTTGGGGTAAGATTCAATTTGTGTGAAAAATAATTCAGTTGTTTGCAATTGTAAATGCTCTAGTGTTATGTATTTGGTAACGCACGTTCACACTCTGCCACACTTAAAGCGCCGGCGACTGAAGCTTAAAACTTAATTTTGGAATTAGGTATTTTTTTAAATAAACTGCATTAAAAAACTGTCACTTAAAAGTGTTTTTTTTCCACTTTTCATAACAGGTGTTATAAAAGTGTTCCTAAATTTTATAACAAGTTTGTATCTCTACATAGTATAAAACAAAGTCGCTTCCTCTGTCCCTTTGTATGCTTACATCTTTTAAACAACAACTACAACGGATTTTGATGTGGTTTTTTTAATAGATACAGTGATTGAAGGGGAATTTTTATACGTATACTTTATGACCATGCGAAGCTGGGGCGGGCCGCTAGTTTAATTATAAAACTTAATACCTATTTTTAAACATTATTTTGAAATAGGAGCGAAATGTAAGGCCTCAAACTGGATCTCAGCGATTTGCGGGGCTCGGGCGAGAGCGGGGCGGGCGCGGGCGAGGCGAGCTATGCCCGAACTCAATGTCAGCGGCCAGATCGCTCCACTCCCGCCCCGCTGACATCCAGTTCACGCCGCTCTCGCCGCCGCCCCGCAAGCGGAGAGCGGCGCGATTATACACATACACATAGATCCTTATTGAAGTGAACTCGATGTCATCGGAGCGGGGGCGGAGCGATTTGGCCGCTGACATCGAGTTCGGGCATAGCTCGCCGCGCCCGCGCCCGCCCCAGCTTAAGGCCTTAAAGTTTTGCGTGAACTATAGGTAACTAATGGTTCTAGCACATAAATGTTCAGAACTTACGAGTCAGCGTTATGTGGATAGCAGTACTCCCAGCTGTGACTGCCTTCCCGCCACTCGCGGACTCGGCGCAGTCCCGGAGAGTTCAGCTCATCACAAATCATTTTCAAAGCCTTCTCATCCAGTACATCTTGGATGGCTAATAGTGTTACCCTGATTAATAAGAATTATAATTAATAACCTAAAATAAGAAGGTCCCAGGTGTGGGCATGTGATGACCCATCAACTGGCATATTGTAGATTACTGTATTAATCAACTATCACAGTCAACAAGTCTAGGTGCTAGGTACATTTTATCACTACACTACACAATTCAATACTATTGCTAAAAGTAGGTAAGCTATTTCTATTTTTATAACTTCAGGGTTTGTCAAAATCATGTGCTAGCATGACATTATAGGGTACAGTAGTTTAGAGTAATCTGATTTTGTACACTCCTTCCTTCCCTCTATTTAAACAATTTCTCTGTTTTTCTGCTTGTTAAGTTCATCCATCTACAATAAGTTGCAAAGAAAACCAAATTTATATTTACAAATTCTCAGCATTTAAAAGCGATAAAAAAACCAGGTATAACTCAAGAATTTTTATTAGTCAAGATAAATAAACTTTCTTTATAATAACTATGTATGTATTACAGTATTTTGCATACTGTTTTATTAGTAAACAAAGACAAAAGTAAGAGTAGTAGTAGAATCTTCATGTCCATATCCCTGAAAAAGTAGGCAGAGGCACAACCAGGGCACCTACAACTAGCCAAAGACACTAAGTCTCACAATGTGATAGGTGGCAAGCCTATCGCCGACTGGGCACATATCCAATCCCAAACAACATTTTTTTTATTACAAACTTGGGAAAACAAAATTTTACTTTTTGTTGCCCAACCTAGCATTCAAACAGTAAGAGTAAAGTTGATATTACATGTAGATAGTCTACATCACAGACTATCCGATCCAGTGGTAGTATATAAAAATCTTGACTCGCACAAGTACCACTTGTATGGTTCACATGAATTAAGTTTTTGATTGATTGATGATTGATTGTACAGTGTAATATAGATTATAATACCAGTTTGAGCCTCGGAGAACTTTAGTCAATGTTTATTAATAAAACAATAAGACTAAGCAAGAGAAAATAATATTGTTTACTTAACCAAACAAAATTGATGCAATAGAATCACAACATGAGTGTGTATAAAAAATTTTAATTGGTCAATCAAAAAAGTAGTTACAATGTCAAGACAACTAGTTAGCACTGGTTTGTAATAACTAAGTTCAGATAACATACAACACTGGTCAAAGTTCAAATTATAATAATTAGTTATTTTTATATGCTGAGTTATATGTGTTAAACCTGTAGCTACTAATAGATACATATTTTATTTTTGTACCAACATTTTTACTTATCACATCACACTAAGAATCTACAAAATGTGACTGAAGATAAAATAAAATAAAAAGAAAGTAAATAAAATTAGAAAATAAGACTTTGCATTTTACATCTAGTATATTGTTTTTTTTTTCTTTTTATTTCAATGTTTTGATGGTATTAATGTATAGACCCTTTTTGGTCACTTTGGCACTAATTATAATGCTCAAAGAAATACTGGGGTCAAGTGTTTGCAGAGAAATCTTCACAATGCTTACTGTGCCGGTATTTTACTTTGGTCAAAGCTTGTTGCCAATACAGGAATACAAGACAAACAGACATTCAAATAGTTTCTATTACTATCATTACAACACACAATAAACAAAGGATTTAAATAACATTATGTCTTTGTATAGCAGCGCTTAGCCCCTTTTGGTGCCCATGCTTTTGTATATAAGTAAAATTTATATAGTATTATTAATTAAGTAGCTCTTTCTATAGTAACCCTGTGAGATGTTAGGTAGCTTTCTCCAAAATCTAATGTATTTCAGTTCTAAAATTCATTAAAATAGGTTCAGGGTTTTTAGGTATAAAGAAAATATACACTTTAACTTATGTTATTAGGGATAGCCTAGCCTTGCAGAATTCACTAATTAAGTGATGTAGTGGTCAGGAGCAATTAATGGAGTTATGTCATTCAGAAGTCTAGTCTTACTTTTGAAGACAAAGGAGAGTTGTTTAATTAACATGTTTAAGAGTGAGCAAATTCCTATTGACAAAAAAAAATATTGTGACAGCAAAACTTTCCTAATAATAAAGTAAAATACTGCTATTTCTGACCGTCCATTTCATTACATTAAATTGTAATAAATGTGTAGGAAAACTTGTAAATAAAATCACTATAACAAACAAGCTGTGTCACATATATTAATGTGACAAGTAATGTAACTTTCAAATAGCAAAATTGAAAAAAATTGTTGTCTTTGAAATCAGCTGACAACAGCTACTAACAAGCAAAAAAAAATATCCATCGAATTAATAGTAGTGACAAATTTTACTCACTTGTATTCCAATATTGTCCTACAAATTACTTCTCTGACACCAGGGTTCATAATTTTATCTATACTTAGTTGATGAAGATTCCAAGAGGCTAAACGGCAGCATTTTACTCCGTGCCTTTCATATGTAAAGGCTTCTTCTAGAACTGGCCTATGTGAATAAGCAGACAGTAAGTCTAATATGTCATTTACCGGTGCAGCTGCAAATCCATTTGGCAAAGTGATTGGAAACTTTGTAGGCATTGATAAACTTTTTCTATGTGGTGTCTTTGGAGTTTTATTCTCACTTTGTGATTCATTTAAGGACGGTTCCGTCCATATATTTATACTACCATTTCTAAAATGTTGTACACTTTCACATTTCCTTAGTTCTAAGCTTAAGTGTTGCTTAATTGTACTCAGTCTCACAATATCCATGCCCCGCACTTTAATTAAATCATCAAGTGACTTAAAAGGCCCTTTCTTATTTCTATAGTCAACTATATTAGCAGCAATCTCTTGATTTAAACCAGGTACACATTGGAGTTGAAAAACACTAGAGGAATTTACAGAGCATAATTTATTTTCAGGAGATACTCTTAAACTATCTAATGAATATGTACATGAACTGGCTCTAGAGATCTGTTTTTTTGTGCTTGTACATATTTCGGGCCTTAAAAGTTCAAGTTTTTCAGCTCCTATACCTAAAAAGTAATTTTCAAATGAGTGGTCTTGTTAAAAATTATCTCGATAACTGGAATTATAAAACTAAGTGTCATCTAACAACGGAACTCAAATGTTCGGAGTTACAGTGGACCCCCGATAATCCGGCCCCTGTCTGATCCGGCGCCCCCTGTAATCCGACATGACTTTATATAAAAAATATCTATTTGACAATCTTCGCTAATGTAGATCACGCAGGTTTGAACAGGTTACAACTTGTACGCGTTCGTAAAAAAATTGATGAATATTTCCAAGCTTTATAATTTGACAAATTTATTACTTACATGATGATGATTAATAATTTTTGATTATTTTGGTACATATGTGATTTAATGCTTAATTTTATAATAAAACGTAATCTCCCTATTGTTATTTAGTTTACTAAATTTGACATACTTACATACATAAATTAAGTATGATTTGTACTTCAAAGTACATATAACGTATAGAATCTTATCATGGGATATGTAGTTTGTCGGATTACAAGGTACTCTTTTGTAAAAAATTCCGGACTATAGGGGGTCTTAGGCAGTGCTTTATAATCCGACAAATTCGATTGTCCGACGCTGCCCTGCATAATGTTTGTCGGATTACCGGAGGCCCACTGTAATTGAATTACATTCCAGCTACATTGTTTTTATATTCTTGCTATCTTGTAGCCTTTGGTACTTTTTTGGTGTAAGAGTAACAAAGGAATAAGGTGGTAATGACATATATTATTTAATTACTTACCTGAAACTAAAGCAAGGTCGTCTACACGCTTAAATCTTCCTATCATTTGCCGATGCCGAACTATTTCCCGCGCAAGTTGTCTGTTTACCCCCGGGAGAGTCATAAGTTGTTCTTCAGTTGCGGTATTTACATTCATTAGCTCTAGATATTCTTCTGACGGCGGTAAACTGAATGTATGGCTAAGGCCAGATTTGTTTAGTTTTGAACGTCTAGCAAAAACACGAAAGGATCTTCTACTGCCCTTGCTCCGCATAGAGCTCGGACTTTGCCCCATTTTGAACATCCAGGAATTATAACTGATTATTGCCACATAGTAATATTTAGAGCACTTTTTATAGGTTTTCACAAAACAAAAAAGTAATTTGTAAACTATGTTTGTAATACACTATTTAACATAAAAAAAATATAACATTATATTTTTCTTGCACGAAATCTTTTTATGATTAGTTTATTCCATACACACTAGTACAATTGATTTCCAATAATTCATAAACTAATAGACATTGTTTCTCAACTCGTGATTTACTTGACTGGCCGAAATCCAAATCACGATTCACGAATTCGCATGTCAAATGTTTATGAGATGTGTCAAAATCAATTGAAAGGTATATTTTCGTTTTAAAATAAAAATGATTTAAACAAAAATATTATATAAAAAGATTTTATTATAATGTTATTTCTAACAACAAATTAATGATTATGTAGATAAATATTTTTATGTCTCAACTCAACGTAATCGAACACAGTCAAAGAGTATGACAATATTGTGATATGATCATAGTGCTTTGAAGTTTGAACATATTATTAAGGTATAGCTAATAGCTATACCTTATCTTGGCTTATTTCGATGCTAAAAATATATGGTATCGAATGAATCGAGACAAAAGTATCGAATATATACTTGTAAAAGATGCTAATCACCATCTCTACGAAAGTAGGTATCAAATTGAATAGAATCAGACTTAACTAAAATTGCAACATAATTTTATTTCACAATGTTTCCAGCTTTAAACATACTGTCGGGTGCTGCTAACTGATGCGGCTAACAGGGTATCTAGATAATGAAAGTATACTGAGCGTTGCCAACTATCGGACGTAACCTTGAGCGTTCGGACAGTTTTATGTAAGCATCCGCGGCCATTATGTAGACATTTATCAGTCGCATCTTTAAACAACGCGTCCGATAATATGTTTCTAGCTTAAGCCAGGCAAACTGAAATAGACTGGATTCGAATTCCTGTACTAAGGTTGTATAATCCGGTGAAGTTGTAAAAATCTTGCGGTTAGCAACATAATTATTAGCCATTTCAAAAAAAGTCCTAGGGTTGAACTCACAAATTGTTCAACTATGATTTCTGACACTCTCGCATGTTAAGAGTATCGTTTAAAGAATAGTTACATTACACTAATAAAAATTGTAATTAATAAATATTCGATGTTATTTAGAGATATTTTAAAAAATCACTCTCAAATTTTTAAGTGCCATTAAATAATGGAAGAATATCGATACTGTGGCATGTACCTACTCATTCGAGTAGTATCGATATACAATTTGAATACTACCCACTTACCTAAACGATCAAGTCTCAGTACTTTACGGTATCGGAACGTCTCTAGCTACAGAAAATCTATAGTACCGCGAATCTATGATAACTCTTTTATCATCAACTTTCATATACCTACTTATTTTAAATTATATTTCATTACTTTATTTGAGTCTGATATAAGAGTATTTATATTCCTTGGTCTGATAGGACTGTCATCTCTGTCTAGGGCTCTTGTTAAAGAGTATTTATATTCTTTGGTCTAGGGTAACATATTAAAATTTAAACAACTAGGACAGTTTTTTTCTGAATATTTTTTACTTTTTTAGAGCTACAATGAAGCTTGCTATGTACTTCGTGTCAAAAGTAGAGATGCCTACTGCTTCATTTCTTAACGTATTTATTAGTTTATTCGTACTTACCAGTCACAAACCAAACACTATATTTAGGCACTAGTTACCAAGTCGCCGACTTGTACATAAGTATTTATAATTTATGATCGCCGAATCGGAGTATATGTAGCATCGACCATACGTCCTAATAGACGGTGTATATGAGGCAACACGATTCTGGCAACTACAGAAATAGGAATCGCGGATTGTGAGGCCTATTGTGCAAGTCTACCGGCTACCCTACCGTATCGGAATATGACACCGTCATTATAGCGGCAGGAATGGGTAAGGCGGTGTATCCTCACCCAGGAAGTTGCTGCACAGCACTCTACCACAAGTGATCTTGTTGACAAAGACATGTTTCAGCTGCGCTCGTGCTGGCTGGCACAAGTGCAGATCATATAATATTCTAGTCAGCGGACAAAGATCAACACGAAGGAAAACTAACTTTTAAAACTAAACACGGTAGAGGGCGCTGTTGTATGTCATTGAATAACTCATGAAGTTGAGCTGCTTTTATCGAACTCTTTTAGGTGCATCAGGTGGTTATCTGGGTGATCTAAATACAAGACTGGATCCGATACCTAAGTGATGTTGCGGCCACTATGTCGTAAAACTGTCAAGGGCTGGGACAATTTTAAAAGTAATTTGTGTATAGTATTTCGAAGATATTCTGTATTTCAGTCGTATTCCAGAATTGTTATTTATGTATTTTATGGTAGCCTTCAATTTGATAAGTATGTCGTTATTCATCATATATTAAAAAAATATTTAGATTATAAGAAATCAGGCGAGAGAATTGGTTTCCAAATACATACAGTGTAATATGTTCTCAACATTTTGCGGAGGATTGTTTTATATATTTTAAATTAGAAGAGCTTCAATTGGAATGTCAAAAATATCCAGCATACTCCCTGAACCTTATTCGATTATCTTTTCTTTCGAAATTCAAATAACTTTTTGCATAAGAAAAAAATCAAGGTCGATGGGCACAACTAAACTGTTTCATTAGCACCAAAAATATACATACTACTAAAAAAAACTCAACGTACGTTTCGCTTCGTAACCGAAGCATCATCAGGAGAATTTGACTGCACTCCACGAAGGTCGACCAGATGAATTCATCTATCATCGTCATTTTAGCTTCCGGTAAGTCCAACTCATTCTTAGCGCACTATTTTGTCTGTTTTGTTACGCCATAATACGTATACATTTTTTGACGGAAAATTGCAAATTAAATAATTTTATTTAGATTTGAGTATGGATTTACGCAAAGTAACGCCTTCTTCTATCAATTTTTTAACATCAGATAAATTGGCTCGTAACTTGAAGAAAATGGATGCAGTTATAGCAGCTATATCAGACAGCGATGTAGCTTCAAAATTGTAGTGATTCTTCGGGGCGACAAAAAACTATGGTGTCCTAATATAAAGGACGAAGGAGTAGCAACTAGAGGCTCTACTAGGCAACCTACTGCAGCGATGATCGATGGTTAGATAAAGAGACTTCTGCTTATGGTGGAATTATTATCCTCTCACACAGTAAAATAAAACTCATTCTAAACAGATTCGTGCTATTTTATTTATTCAAAATATTTATTTAATCGTTACTCTGTACAATATATGTTTTAAAGGCATGTGAAATTAGCATCAAGATAGCTAAATGCGGCATACGCTCTAGTACTATTATATAATATCTGAATAATAATGGTACAATTGCGACAACTGCCCAAAAAAAAATCTGCGATTCAGGATAAGAGATAGCAATTGACAACGAAGGAATATGCGTCAGCTTTTTGTGGTGCGACTTGCATAAATCTCTCTTTAGCTTATCTATCTTTTATGTTAGATTGAGGAAGCGTCCGTTGTCAAAATCGTCGCCCCATAATTATGCTTAAATACTTTTTTAACCCATACTAGAGCGACTGCCCTATTCAATAAAGAGCCGTATGCCGTAAAAATCATTAAATTACTCCCTACACATCAAAATCTCTGTAAAATTCAATACAGGATTGAGCGTAACTAGAAATGTTAATAGGGTCAATAATTAATCAACAGTGCCTATTCTGATTTACATTCTCAAACCTGTTTCAAGTTATTGGTATATTCTTTAAATTGAAAGAACCCATGAGTGGATTTTTTTGCGTCAAATTAATGAGCACGTAGTTTTAATCGAGATGTACTGAGACACTTTTTTTGAAAATGCTGCGTGGATACTAATTTGACAGCACTAATATAATCTTAGGACATTTTAGTTGTGTCAAATTAGTGAGCACGTAGTTTTAATCGAGATATTCTGAGACACTGTTTTTAAAAATGGTGAGTGGATACTAATTTGACAGCATTAATATAATCTTAGGACATTTTAGTTGCGTCAAATTAGTAAGCACGTAGTTTTAATCGAGATGTACTGAGACACTGTTTTTAAAATTGCTGCGTGGATACTAATTTGACAGCACTAATATAATCTTAGGTCATTTTAGTTGCGTTAAATTAGTGAGTACGTAGTTTTAATTGAGATATTCTGAGACACTGTCTTTAAAAATATTGCGTGGATACTAATTTGACAGCACTAAAGTAACGACGGGACACCGATCGTGTCCCGTCTTATTCTTTAGATTCTAAGGCGAGATAAAAATAACTTCGAAATTGGTTTTAGGATACTTAGCAGGACAGGCACCATTATGTAATTCAATGTTCTAAAATTTCTATTTACTGTTTTACTCTACAAAAGGCGTCCGCTGTCTTACTCGGACGTCGGTTGCGGATGTTAATTGCTATCGTGTAAATATTTAACATAACCTTTCATGACTTCCAAAACGGCAAATAAACGTCTGCTTAATGCAACGGATACCTTTATATCTTGCTATGTTATTCTACGAATTATTACATTTAATAAGTAGATAGTTGCCTGCCTCGTCTATTAATTACTATAAATTAGGTCACGTAACATATAATGTTATAGTTAAATAGCATAATAGCTAAATCCGTTAAAATATTTTAAATTATTAATAACTATTATTACAACCAAAGTTTATTATAAATATTTAGTCTAAAGAAAGCGTAAAAAACTATAAATAACTATTCAGAATCTATTAACAAATCACTATGCCTTTGTTTTACATTATGTATATATGATAAAAAAAACGTAATATTTAGAATTAAAAGTTTGAAGGCTCATAATTTGAAAATAATATTGATACATATAATTGCGTTTTAAGGAACGCAGTAAATACGTTACATAGTAAATAAATAAATAAATATTAGTACTATACGCAAACAGTAGCCGTTTCATTAAATAACTTGTTCTCTAAGAAGCTCACTAGAGGATCGTGGTTTTTTACACCCTTTCTGAATTAAGTTTGAAACAAACAATATTAAATCAAGTACAACATACCGTTTGTGGGTACCATGAATAAATCACAAGTTTGATGTAAAATGTAGCAAATAAGAAAAATATCATTAAATACGGGTAATATCTAAATAAAATAAACGTCAGAAAATACCTCAACTAGAATTAACACTCCACAATTTAATAAAACGACTATCAGTTTGAATGGTTTTCAATTATTTTAGTACAGGTTATTAAAAGGATCATTCACATGTTGAATAATCGAATATTAGTAAAAATGGAGTAGTTGACTTGAAGTAAATACTTTAAGTACTTAAGAAATGTACTTCAGACATAATACATGTAAGATAAAACGTTAATTTCCAATAAATAAATAAATCCCATTTATATTATTGATGTTTTAATATTATTTTCATAATAAAAACAAAAAATTCAGGGAAATTCAATAAATTTTACTGGTTTTTAATGTTAAATTGGATCGGTTAAGCTCCATGTGAAATACCCTCCATCGAGGATGTTATGTGGCTAATAAAAACGTGCAATAGACACACTATTGGATGCAAAGAATTATATCACAGAAAAAATGTTTCATAACAACGACTTCTTTAACTCAACGGGATATGACTAGTACACGAGAAAATAGTATTAAAGACTAAATGAGCAAAATAAATTCACAAAGTAGATGCTTACTAAATACAAATGCTGTATTTGCATTACATAACGTATATTATTTTTAAAAAGAATTTAGTCAATCACGAAACACTCAACAATAAAATAAGACATGATACAAAACTTTGAAATGTTTCATTAAAGAAAATAAGATAACATTCAAAACGAATTTTATTAATATCGTTATTTTTTCTATTTTGTTTGAAATTTGAAAAAAGTAACTAGATACTGATAATAAAATTACTACCACCGATTTTATAATATGATATAGAATATTTTTTTGGATTTCGACGTTCATTTTTTAAATGTCATACAAGATATTGGTTGAACAATGGATATTATGATTTAATTAATATTAACATTTATTGGTGATTCTCGTTCAAATATTTGTTTTGATCACATACGTCATAGAGCCAATCGACAGTAATGCCAACGTTTAAAAAAATAATAAGTCCCTCGTTCAACCACACACAGAAGCTGCCACTTCTTCAGAATGTTAACCCTTAAAACGTTTATAAATATGCAGTCCTTAGCCACTTAACATGAAAACCTCGTAAACATTAAGAAAATAGAAAAGTTGTTCCTCATCCAACATTTTTTTATAAATTCCTCCAAATCCGTTTAACCACTACAATACTCTTACAAACTTATTGCCTAGAATATGTCTGGTTAATATGCTTAATTTTTCGTTAAAATCCCTTTGATCCCATAGAATCGGCTTAGAGAACAATAGCGTTGTAATATTTAAACACGTTTTGTTTTAACAATTATATGAACTTATTAATATTTTTTTTTTAAATTCCTTTAGCTTTTTTAATTACTTGACCGCTCTTTATGTACTTAGATAATAGCTAAAGCCTCGTAGTTTCACTTTTAAATATCAGGGAAATAACGTGATGAGGTCGTTATCATAGCCTCTTACAAAAGTATACGTAGGTACTGAGTGTAGTCTTTCTGATTTAATAGGTATTTCATCTAAGCTAGACCATGGTCTGTCATCCCTATAAGTGATTGAATTATTGCACAGTGGTGCCGATTCTAAAACACATCTTAACTTTTTTAGATGTATGCTATCTTCTTTGCAAAAAAAAACTCAGCGCTGGCAGAAGTAAAAACTTGAATATTAACGTTGTGCATTTTTGATATTTTGGAATAGGTAGGGAATAATTTTGCACCCATTGCGTCAATTATCTGTATAAGTCTTGTTGTCAATTTGGTAATATATTCTTTAATTTTATTCGAGAACAAAATATTAGATATCGCGCGTTGCGAGTTTTTCATGGCACATTTAGACATGCCAAATTAGTCGGCCCATAACATGTACGGTTTTTAATCGATCTACGTGTAGCATATTATTGGTTGATGTCAATTTTCAAAAATATTTAAATAGATGTCTAAATATTTTTCGTAGTAAGGATGTAAATGTATTCATGCTATACCAATGTTGCGTGCAAAGTAATCTGATAGGACTAAACGTGTTTTGTCTGTATTTATAAGTTAAAGAGATAACTTAAAATAAGTTATACTGCCCAGAAAAATTACCAACTTTACCACAAATTGTAGTTAGGTAATTTATTAGGTTATGCATTAAATAACTGACGTCCGCGGTCCGCCTTACGCCAGTCATAGACCTTCAGTTTTGAAATATCACTTTCCAATAGAAAGTTAAGCAATTAATGTTGGATTGAAGTAAGCGGACGTCAGACTTTGCCCAATTTTAGTTTAAATAAAAAAACACCACCTATTTAATATTCTAAAGGTTCGATTTGGAATTTTGAAATGATTTTATTTATTTCTACAGATACAATCAATAGTGGACTCACCTATATCGTTATTTTTTGGTTTTAAATTATTTGAGTATTTTTTTTATAACTATAGTATGGTTAGGAGATGGAACTTGCCTTGCTAAGCCGATTCACTATTTATTAAAAACCTGTAAGCAACCACAAAGTTACCAGTTGCCATTTTAAATTAAGAATATATTTTATAATAACATAATATAGTATGTCAATTGTAACTACGTTAATTAGTGTATTTTAATTCATCAATACACTAAAATTTAATTTTAATAAATACTTTTAGTTGGAATAATCGAATACAGGATGTTAAGTTATTATTAATTAAAGAAAAGATAAATACTAAGATGATCCGTGAATATTTGGTGATGTTGGATTTGGTTTAATAATAGTGACCTTTATTGCAGAAATATTTACAGCAAAGGAAAGAAATGAAACTACATGTTTATTCGATAATTTTCTATATTAAGCACCAAACCAAGTTTGGAATGTTCTGTATTGCACCAAAATGTAAACATTAATTATTGTTCATTATAATACACTGCAAATAAATATTACATCACCTGAGCGGGGTTAACAAAAACAACCATGTCCTTTAAATTTTCTAACACAAAAAGGTCACCATTACAATACCATGAACAGTTGATCTTGACCTTAGCCGTCTTGAGTGTAAGATGACGTCATAATTGTAAAATTATTTAAATATACATTACACACTTGAATGAGTTAAAATATGTGCCTTCTTAATTACACATCCAAATTCATTTAATGTATTAAATTTGAAATAGAAACTAAGCAACTTTGATTTCTGACATTTTTATGTTTAACCTGAACCATTTTGAAGGTTAATCGCACTTTTATTTAATATTACTTTTATCTTTCTAAATAACTTAATGGAATTTTAAAAAGATATCGCTTCGACCAAATTACTTTTATTCTAAATAATACCTAGAATTGACGCAAACCAACATTATTTAAGTACGAAATTCAAACATAATACGACACGAATGATAAATAAATTCGTGAAATTTTTAATTAATTTATACTTAAACATCATCGTAATTTTATCAACGAATTTTAAAATCTAGAATAACCATGTTGACTGTGACATCACAATCGAGATCAAACATAAATTGGCTACTACAGTTCTACACATGAGATTTTGCAAAACTAAATTAATACTTAAGATGTTATAAGCACATTATGACGTTGCATCTTACAAAATGACGTCAGGGTAACACTTAAACGACATTCACAGTTTAAATTTGCACACATACTCAAAATTAATTAAGAAATGGGAAGGTGTTTCACATTTGTTTTTTTAATCCAAATTAATGTTATTTCTAATATAACTATTTATACGTTTAAGTTTCCGCTTTAAAAGTTTAAAGCATAAAATTATAACACTGAAATTTTTACAAAATTTTAAATTACATTGTCATTATGAGGGACTGATGCTAAATATAATTTACGTCTTTAATTGTTTTATTATATCGGCGCGAAAAAATGTTAAGAAAAATAACATTCTTATCTCTTTGATTTATTGATAAAATCAAGCAAATTTAATAAAGAGGTAAGTTATATTTAGCTTTCCCTATTTTGGAGTTACTTTACTTTAAAGGTTGATTCCACAGTTAAACCGCTCGGATTTTATTCGAGAGTGGTGTCAAGAGTATCCGAAACTGGCGTGTATGTATGACAAGAATACTAAATATGGAAGAAGTTTGCCGAGTGTGCAACTCGTTTGGCGTTTAAGTATGTTTATGTATATACCTTACATAGAATTCAAAAAAAAAATTGCGTGACATTCTCAAAAACTTCTGAGAATTTCTTTCCCATTATCAAGCTAGCGTTCCTTCGTTAGCGCTTTTAAATGGTAATGGACAAACCGATTCCCTTATATAAGTTCATACACTAGCCCTTTTAAAAACCAAGTTAGGAATGAATGTGTAGGAAGACGGAAAGGTTTGCAAGGATCGTGAGATTTGGCACTCGATACACTCTGCCCATCTCTCAAGGAACTTGGCTTGAATATATGTACATAAGTTAGGTTATAGCGAAAATTAGGCTTTAGAACATGCTCGCAAATTGTAAAAACGTAATAATAAATTGAACGATACTATTTAACATTTACATCCCATTACGTTATCAGAAATATGACAAAAACAATAATAAAACACCTCCCAGAATGCTTTAAATTAATTAACCCCTTTGATACTGCTATATGTATTCATTAAAAATGATAATGGTTTGTACAAATAGTGACTTCATTGTGCTTAAAGTATCATTACAACCTCCGGATGAGTTTTGAGGTTGGAATTTTTATACAGAATTATTACAATTCAATATTTGTAAGATTTCTGAATATCGGTGAATTGGACTACTGGTAAAGTAAATTAAAACTCGAAACTGGTAAGATGTTTTTTAACATACGGGGGAAAATAAGTTGCTCAATGTCTTTAAAAAGTTAAAAAGAAATATTTTAAGAATACTTTTTTTAAACAGCCTCAAAAACTTCCAAACTGAAGCATTTCTAAAAAAATCAATTACACTGTTAATTGAATTAATTCTGTATAAAAATACATTTATTTATATCTCAGGGCAGCAATATTCGCTAAAAGCGCTCATTGCGCACCAACAATTTACATTATCAGAGTTCGAACATAAACTAACTAAATAAATACTTAATATCATAAATCATTACAAGTAAAAAATTACTGAATAGGAAATATATCGTCTCTCGCTCACTTTCAACGTCGCGTAATGGAAATGTATGAATCGACCCTATTGGATCATTTTACACGATGGCTGCCATTTCTTATAATCTCTTCATATAAAATCTTCTACAATTTAATACGCAGTCCCTTACCCGCATTACAAAAACTTCCAGTACATCTCACGTTAGCCTTATACGCTACATCGTCTGTTTAACGCTGAATCCAGCGAATTCGACCAATCACAATGCCGCGAATCAGTAAAGCAACATCACATTATAGAATCTCAAAGGTTCAGACACGAGCGTGATACATTAGAATAAATAGGTTTCCATCGACCCGTGTCTAGCGGAACGCGTCGAAAAGTAAAGTACAAGCCAGCAGTGTATAGAATATTATTTAGTATCGAAGTTGCGATGCGCTAGAGTCACCATTGATGCGTTTCCGAGGCGAGACTGACCGTACGCCCACTGTTTGTATTTACCCTGTAAACAAAATTATATTATGGTGATTAATTTTTATTTGAAAACTGGATATTTCAATAAATACATTACATCTAAGTCCATTACAGGGTAAGAGAGTAAAAGAGTATCGAGTGGTAAATATCACGATCCTGGCAGACCTGTCTGGCTTACTCCACGTTTTATACAAACACGCCGGTTTCAGAGACCGGAGAACCTCGGATAACATTCAAGGTTCAAGGTTCATAGGCTCACCGTCACCAACACCGTGACAACTGACTAGGTGGTAGAGTTTAGCAGTGACTCGCCCGGATTGGTACCACCGCCTTACCTATTCCTGCCGCCATAACGTCATGACGTGTTCCGGTTCGGAGAGTAAGGTAGCTGGTATACTTACATTTGCTCGAGGCCTGACATCCCGGCTTCAAGTGGGCAACGCACCATCACCACCTTTGGTGTCTCTAGGCGGCGTGAATTTCTTACCATCAGGAAATCCGTCTGCTTGTTTGCCTTCCAATATTATAAAAAAAGGGGACTTGATCGTGGAAATTCAAGGGATTTAATCGTGGAATGTCAACCTTGGTCTCTCCGGGTACCTACGTCCATTCATATCCGAATTGTATATCCGCTTTGGCAATATATATATCATGACTTCCATGATTCACCAGACCAAACCTGCGGAGCATGACCTTTCTTATTTTAACATCAACACTTTCAATCCTACTCTTTTTCAGGATTCGGTATTACGAATGCGGTTAACGAGTTTAATTTCCATAGCGCTGTCATTTCGACCCCATTTGTCCTACTTTCGTGCTTTTTCTGACGTACCCAGCTCTAGCCTCCATACAACGACGTTGGGATACCCACTGAAACTCTTACATCCGTTCTGACTGCATCGGTTTAAAACACTATTACTTTGGTTTTCATTGCATCCAAATGTAATCCTCTTTCTTTACAATCACCTTCCATAACTGTGACTAGTGTTTAAAGCTCGGATGGTGAGCCCAAAAGTACAGCATCATCTGCATAACGCAAGTAGTTAATCAGTTGGTCACGCACCCGCATCCTTACACTCACTGATTTTATCCTTTGAAGGCATTTATCTAAATACAAGATATTAACAAGCTTGCAGGCAACACACAACCCTGCTTGACGCCATGTTAACATCAAACCAAGGCAATATGACAGTACTCTGTTGAACAACACGCAGCAGGGACCCGTCTATCCTATAAACTAGTAAAATGTCCCAAAATTCCTTACGAACAACCCTATCAAACGCCTTTTCGATATTCACAAAGCCACAGAAAACCTTCTGGGCCAAAGCCAATGATTTTGTGCAGCAGAAATACCTAATCCTCTTCCAGAGCTGAAACCGCTTTGAGCCTCATATAATATTCCATCAGACATCCTCCTTTAAATTATTTGTCCATACTCTTTTGATGCTAAGCGGACCAAACTGAAGGTCCTGTAACTGCTGCAGTCCATGCGTGAACCCTTGCCATTATACAAGAGCACGATAACCGCATGCTAGTCTTTGGGTACTCTGCCAGTCCTCCAACATTTGTTATAAAACACCCAGAAAGAGCCCCGGACGGCAGGACCACCAAGCTGGATCAAATCAGGATCAGCTACAGCTATAATATTTTCCTTCGCAGCCTTACCATATTTAATACTTTTAATCGCTCATTCAACTTCTTCCATCATAACGCCATCACATGCCTCCGCTATTTCTGAGTCATATGAGTACCTACTCCCCAGCGGCAACATCTTGGGCACATACATACATATCTCCATAAAATTCACTCCATCGTTATAACACGACGTCCGTGCATGCAATAATATTACCACATGTTGACTTAATTCTATTCATTCTAGAAGTAGACGAAAAACTCCGAGACTTCTTTACCCCCCTCCAAAACACCAAACTCGGTGTTCATATCGATGGTGTTAGCCAACCTCTCTTCTAGTTTCATAGTTTCCCTGTCGCGCTTCTCTTTCATTAAGTGTTTTTCGATATTCTTGCAACAACGGTTCTTCACCTCTGTCATACTGTCATTCGATTGCAAATACGATACATAATTTAGCCAAGCTTTCTTCTTTCTTTCAACGAAGGCTTTTATCGCTTCTTCCCAACTTAAACAGACCCTTGAACCGTATTATAACCAAAGTGGTCAGTGTAAGGAGTCGGGCACCTGTAGGCTTATCGTTTCCAATAAACACTTCTGGAGGTGGCTGTCAACCTAAATCAAATCTTTAATACTCATTTGATTATTCCCTCTCAATGTATACGAATGTATGTCCATAGATATGGTGAAATATTGAGGTAGATACAAGAAGATTTCTTTCCACACATTAATCCACAATATGCTTACCAGCATCATTTCCTCACTTATCACTATAGTATCCAAAAACGGCCTCGTAACAGGATCATCGCCACACACCTAACCATTTAAGTCACTACAAATAATCACTCTTTCGTTTCCTTCAACGATATTCATAACATCCCTCACAGGATCCCAAAACGTTTCAAGGTCATGAGTCAACCACGAGTTTACTGGAGAATATGTTGCTACCAGAAAAACTCGCGTGACTCCAAGCTTAATACTGACCCAGAGCAGTCTCGGGCCAACCAGACTAAAATCTTTTAATCTTTCGATCATCTTCGCTTACATTCCATCTCTCACTCCCTATCCCACGTCCCTATCCCTATATCCACGTCCCTATTTGGCACCCCACCTCTCAATTCGCCTTAAGGCTTGGCGTGATGGGTGGCGGTCCCCATCGCCTCTTTTCATACCAACGAGGGCGGATAGGAACACGTCGCCTCCAGATAACGACCAAACCAATCTGCGGTATTTTTTCGGGCGAGAATTACATTGGACTGGAAGGAATCGCGATAAGCCCAATGATTCTATACATAGGTATTACAAAACTAGCAGTGGATGGCAGGTCAAAGAGCTTGATAGTTATTTTATTTCGGCAGTTGAAGGACGTAAGGGATGGCTCTCAGTGAGTCTTAAAATATTTTGTGACACTGGCGCGGGGGAATACTGCGAATACATATTTTGAGAGTGCGCTCTACAGCGAGAAGCGGTAGTGTTTAATTGAAGGTTGGAGAGATCAGGGGACGGGCCGGTTCAGATCTGCACACCAACGAATAATTGTACTCTGTAGGGTAAAGATTGAGTCGCAGAAAACATCGGCGAATAAGTTTGTAACGACTGCCGATAGCCCAATTTGGATAGAACTGAAGATTGCCGCTTGAGGGGATGGTTTCTTTAAAAACTCCAGGCAGGGGAAAAATGAATTAGTAATAGTTGTTCATACCGCTAGCAGTCGTTAGGCAGGTCGAGCCGCTTGGCCCGCGTGAGGCTGTCCCCCTCCCCCGGTACATACCGCTAGCAGTCGTTAGGCAGGTCGAGCCGCTTGGCCCGCGTGAGGCGGTCGAGCTCGGCGGCGGCGTCGGACCGCGCGGCGGCGGGCGGCACGTCAGCGGCGCGGCCGGGCGAGCCCGTCTTCTTGTAGAGCAACGAGTTGAAGAAGTTCGCCAACACGCCCTCGTTGCCCGGCGTGCCGCCGCCCATGCTGATCTTCGTGCCTTCCAACTGCAACGACATTGCGTACATTAACATAAATTCTATACTTCCTATAGGCTAAACTTGGTGACATTTTTGACAACAGACTTGTGATTTTCCATGGTTATATTTGTTGTAAGTCTAGAAGTATGTGTTTAAATCAAATATCAGCACTAATTTGATTACTGACTTTTGTTGAATGAATATATGTTAAAGAATGAGAATGTGTGTGTACCTGCGGCTGCGGCCTCTGCGCGGTCCGCAGCGGCGAGTCTGCGCGGGGAGCGGGCGCGCCCGC